>JAUELF010253920.1:0-11716 GCA_031471495.1 Clinocardium nuttallii
TCTTCCTATGGTATAGATATTTCATAAATTTGGAATGGCCTAATTTTGAACACATCATGACAAATTTCAGAACATAACTTAATCATTACCACAACAACATTCTGGCAAATTAACATTATTCTACTGTCAAAAGATGCAGGGTTGATACATTCTCAAATTTACCCGCACCAGAGTGCACTAATATTGAAAATCACAAGCCCTACACCCTTATACTGCTTGTTACTTTGCAGGATTTTCCATATGATCGCCACTTGGCGCTTTGATTAATACATTGAAAACAATATTTCAAAAGAAGAAAACGCTTGTTTGGAGTAATTCCACTTTATTGATTAAACTATTCAAAGGTTATCAGAATTCTGTGGCAGGTTAAGGATAATATGGGATTTTAAAAAATTGCAAGAAAAGGAGAACGTGTAACTTTCTTCTATTTTCTCATTATGAGCAATTTCACCTTTTATCACATTGTTTTCTACTCTGCCCTTAGATTATTTCCATATTTTTCAAGATTTTTTTCTTTGAAGACCTTTAGTATTAATATAGAAAATCTTTATAAATGAAGGTATAATTACTGAAAAAAGTTGAAAAGATTGTGTCAAATGGAGAAATTGCTCATGTTGAGCAATTTCTCCTTTTGCCACAATGTTTTCAAGAGTCGTCTGGTGTAGATGTGTTGAAATGCGGCTATAAGTGTAAAATGAATTGATATTTACAGATGAGTACAGGGCGACATGACTATGTCTGGAGAGCCCCTCTACATCTGGTCGCCATGAAGGGGGACAGTGCTCTGATAGTCCTTCAGATGATGCAGGAAAAATGCAGCAATTTGAACTTGAACATCCAAGGCATTGCAGATAGTAAGTGACCTTTTCATGTAGACGCTTTCTGGCGCCTTTAATTGAAGCAAACGTTTTTGGAAACTTTGAAGGAATTTCTCAAACCAAGCAATTTTTTCTTTTGCCAACGTTTTTAAATAATAAAACTAATTTATGGAGATTTTTTTTCACATTTTTGTATGTAGGATTTCAAAGTTGTCTGCTGCAGATTTGCTGCATGTGGGAAAGGGTAAATATATCTGAAACACATGCAACCATCAACAAAATAGGGGTATGTGGGTTTACATTCATAAAATAAGGAGATACAAAATTTCACTTGAAATCTAGAAATCTACTAATTTTATATTGTCAGTGTCTTCTGATATAAAAAAAAGAAACAGTTATCATCCGCAAACTTAAGTTATTCACATTGTTGAAAACGGAGAAGTTACTCATTTCCCTTTCCCACATACAGCAAATCTGCAGTAGAAGACATTGAAAACATACCCCAAAAACATTTGGAAACTCCCTTTAAATGAAAATACAACAATTGAATAGAGTTGAAAACATGGTGACAAAAAGAGAAATTGCTTGTGTATTCAAAAAGCTGTCTGCCTCAGAGGCGTCAGAAAGCGTCCATATGAGGTAAAGGGAAAGTGCCAATTTTGTTTAAAAATTTGTACCTTCATTTTTTCTGCATTTTCCATTATCCCTTTCCCATATTCAAATGGCTTTTGTAAACATTGATAGATTTCTCTTATACACACAATGTTTTCTGCCTTATTCTAAAATTTAAACGTTTATGGCAGACTCGATATTTTTCCACTGACTATTTTAGAGTAAAAAAAAAAAATTGTGGAAAGGGTTTATCTCTCTAGATGTTGATTCATCAGACTGATGCTTGTTCAGATTTATAAATAGATATCAAAGTCATTTTGTACCTATAATATGTATTTTACAGAACTGACGCCATTACATATCGCTCTAAAGAACCATACACTTCAAAGTTGTAAACTGCTGGTGAAAGAACTGATAAGATACGGGGCAGATGTTGGAATCAGAGTGAGTTACGATACTTGTTAACCCTTACCCCTTTCCCTCATATAGACGCTTTCTGACGCCTCTGCAGCAGATGGCTTTTTGAAAACATAGTGACAAAAGAATAATTTGCTCATATCGAGTAGTCTGCTGCAGAATTGTTGTATCAAGGTAAGGGTTAACCCATAACCACATACGGACACTTTCTGACGCCTCTGCAGCAGACGACTTTAAAAGACACTGTGACCTATTGAGAAAATTCCTCATAATGAGCAATTACTCCTTTGGACACAATGTTTTAAATTTTCCATATTTTAACCTAGATTTTCTCAACTTCGTCCGCTGCAGATTCGTGTTTGTGGGAAAGGGTATACACATTGTACTCAATCTGTTCACCTTATAGGATATTGTAATGATGTCTGATGTTGAAAAAACACAACATGATGACATATGATGTAATATCTTGGAAATTTGAATTTGTTAAAAGGTTGAAAACAATGTGAGAAATGAAGAAGTTGCTTTAGCTGTAACGTTATCAAAAATTGCCTGTTGCAAAGGCATCAAATGTCACCTGTTTTGGTTAATTCTATTTTTATGTAATGATGATTTGAGTTGGTTATTATCATTTCCAACTAGTGAATATTAAAGTAAATTGGAAACATTCTTTTGTTGACTTTTCGAGTTTTGCTCAAATAGGGTTTGTTTCAAAAATTGATAGTTCATGCATGGTAGACCTTTAAAATCTTAATTTACAATCCGTTATTTAACAGGAACAGGCAAGCAGCAAGACCCCATTACTTCTTGCGATAGAGACAAGAGATCTGGATCTAATGCGAGAGTATCTGGAGCTGTTTTCAGCAGATCGTCGACGTGCCTTACTCCAGGACAAGACCCGGGCTGGGGACACATGTTTGCATATTGCTGCAGGCCTCTCACGCTTCCCATCACAAGAAAAGGAAGTTTTACTGCGGTTGTTGGTCATGCATGGAGCCAATGGTAACACAGCAAACAATGCAAAGGAATTACCAAGAGATTTTGCAAGGACAGAGGTATTAGATCATTTATCATTATAGTAACTTTACTATTTTAAGATATCATTTCAGTACACTGCATTAACATTTTATTAACTCACTTGAACATCAAGAGCAGGGTGAGCTATTGTGATCACACAACGTCCGTTGTCCTCACTGTCTGTCTGTCCGTCTATTCACATTTTCCTACAAACAACTTCGCCACCTGAACCAATTCACCAAGCTAAAAATAATTTCACTGGAATGTTTCTTAGGTGGTCCTCTTTGAAAGATGTTCAAAGAATTCCAGGGCTGTACAAATCCCATAGCCTGACGTCCGGGACAAGTCTTAAATCACATTGGGCAAGTCACTAATTGCAAAATGTCAGTCCTGGACAAGTGGCATTTTCAGAAAATCCGCGTCCCATTATTTTAACCCATTTACGTAACAGTAAGGAGTTACCCACCAGTCAGATCGAGTGGTTTCAGCCAACCGAATCGCGTCAGTAATAATTGATTAATGTGATATATAATACCCAGTAAGGCGGTCCAATCATTAGTGACAATTGTTCCTTTGAGCTGTGTTATTCCATGAATGCTAGGGAATTACCAATGGATCGGTCTCATTAAAATATTCCCTTAAATGTATTTTTATCCATATTTCTACTTTTGGTATGCGATGTTTGCAAACTGGTGCAAACCGGTTCAGAAAGACTTGGAAGAATTTTTGCCATGCAGAAGTTAATAAAATAAATTTGATCCAAATGCAACAACTTCTAGAAGTTATCTTGCCGTTTATCAATTTGAAATACCTTCATGATCGACATAATATTCGTAATATCAGGGACACTAGTGTCCCTTGCAATATCAAAGAAAATTGATTGGAATGAAATCTATAAATGATTCCCAAGAGTGATAAATGGCCATGTTTAACATTGCGCAATAATCAAAATGTGGCGGCAATGTTGCGAGTAATACCACAACACATGAAACAAATTTAACGTTTTGTTGTCTGTCATTGTTTTTGACAATATTTTTTTTATTTAATAACTACATTGAACCTGATAAATTTGACTTTTGCTTAATAAAATTAAATCTTATTTAATTTGTCTTTCTTTGTAAAACTGACATTCGTATTGTATGCCCTGTTTCGATGAGGGACCTAAAGACCTAAATTGGTGACCTTTCTATTTTGTTATTTTCAATTTGAAGAGTTCTATTGCATCATTTGATTTTGTGGTCTCAAGTTTAAACATTTCTGTCAAAAGGTTTTGAATATTTTGTAAATATGGATAAAATACATACATTTTATGCATAATAATTCAAATAACCTAGTGAAAAATAATCTTGAAAAACTTAGTTAGTACCAATTTTTTCCAATCTCTTTTCCAAATTTCATTTTTTCGTAACTGAATACTGCAATACAGGTCTTTTGCAATAATGTTATTTGAATTGGTCACTTCCCTTAATACATGTTCATTTCGTGCTCTTAATATTATCTTTATACAAAAGTAGAAAAAAAACACTTAAACCTTTCCGACATACTGCAAATCTGCAGCAGACGACTTTGAAAACATGGGTACAAAAACCTGAAAAAACTCCATTAAAGATAGATTAATTGTTAAATAAAGCTGAAAACATTGTGGCCAAAGTGTAAATTGCTCATCATAAGCAATTCCACCTTTGGCAACAATGTTTTCAAAAGTCGTCTGCTGCAGATGAGTCAAAACACTCAAGAAACAACGATAATTTGGGCTACCAGCTTCCAAATCTAAAATTTGTCGGACACCAAAATATCATCACTCAGTATGGAGGTTAACTTACAAGTAACACAACTGAGTTAAACTTGGTGTGCAGAAAAGTGGGACAAGTGAGAATCTTAGCAGGACTGGCATTCTGAAAGTCACTTGTCCTGGATAAGTAGCTGAATTTTTTTTGTACAGCCTGAATTCAATTCCATGCAGAACTTTGGTTGCTGCGGCATCAGAAAGAGGGAAAAGTGCCAACACTTTAAAAACCTTGCTTTAAAGTACATGCACTTCACAGATTTGATGATAATTTGGCACAAATGTTCCTTGGATGACCCTCTACCAAGATTGTCCAAATAATTCCAATCTGTTTAAAAACATGGCGGCCATTGGGCAAAGCTTGTTTACCTCATTTGTGTATAATAAAAAAAAAATCTTGTCCAAAATACTGGCCTAATATGTAAATGATTTGGCACAAATATTCCTTGGATGACCCTCTACCAAGATTGTTCAAATTATTCAATCTGTTTTAAAGAATGATTGCAATGGGGCGGGAGTTGTTTCCTTATAATTATGTATATAAAGTGAAAAATTTAAAATCCTTCTGATCCATAAGTATAGACCCGATTTGTAAATAATTTAGCACAAAGTTTTTTCGGGTGATTTTTTGATCTGTTAATAAAGATGGCCACCAGGGGGCGAGTGAGTTCCTTATATGTACATTTGAAACTATTCAAGTTCTGTTAAATAAGGTGAGCGATATAGGACCATTATGGTTCTCTTGTATAGACAGTTTTGGTGTTGGATTCCTCTTCGCCTTTCTTGAAAAGGAAATATTGCTGAAAATAATAATTTTCTTATTTTGTCAAAATGTTTTCAACTTTGTATAAAAATCATGTATTTTGTAATCACTCACCCTGTGCGTCTGTTGTGCATTCAAATCTTCTTCTCTGAAACTACTGGTTAGATTTCAAAGTAATCTCACAGGAATGTTCCCTAGTTCCCTCATCAAACATTGTTCAAAGAATTTAATTCAAACTAGGAATTTTTGTTGTTGTTGCGCCATCAGCAAAAGGTAAAATTGCAAACCTGATTTGGAAACTATTTTGCACAAATGCTCCTTGGGTGACCCTCTATCCGTTGAAAAACATGGCCGCCAGGGGTTAGAGCTTGTTTTCCTTATATGTATATAAGTGAAAACCGATCCGTTGAAAAACATGACAGCAAGTGGGCAGGGCTTGTTGTTCTCATTTGTATATATTGTGAAAACTTACAAAATATTGGTACTGGTACTGGTTATGTCTTCCGGAAGCAAACATGCAGCTTGAAGCTTGTTTTATCATTTTAACACTTTCCCTCAAATAGACGCTTTCTGGCGCCTCTGTTGCAGCTTTTTGAAAACATTGTGGCAAAAGGAAAATTGCATGTTTTGTGCAATTTCTTCTTTTATCACTATGTTTTCAAAAAGCCGTCTGCTGCAGAGGTGTCAGAAAGCGTCTATATGAGGGAAAGGGTTAAGAGATTAATGGACTAACTTACCTTATGGCTAAAACCCACCTATATGGATAGAATATACAAGATACTATCATTTTAGCCCTTTCATAGAGTTGTCTCATGGTGCAGATTTGAGTAAAATCACAATAAAATGTGACTTTCCGAGTTTTTTTCTCTTTCATTATCTAACACGGGAAAGGTTATAATTAATTTCCAATTGACGTTTTCTGCAAAAATGTATGTATCTTTTTTTTTTTGAACATCAAACTTAAATATTGTATGAATTTTTTTTTCAATTTCACCGTCTGTCATATTACTTGGAATTTCTTACATATATCAACCGTTGCACAAAAAATAGAAGAACAACCAATGCTTATAAGAAGTTATTAAATATCAAAGTTTGACAGAACGTAGAAATCAAACTTTAACAGGCGGTTTTATAATAGGATGAAATTCAAAAAAGCTTAGGTCTGGTACCCTGCCAATAATAATCACTTGTACAGTATGTGTGGTAACGTTATTGACTATTTTATAGTCCGAGTAAAACAAGGAAAGCTGATGAGAAAGGCTGTCACTTGGAGAATGTAATTAACCCTTTCCCACTTACAGTTAATCTACAGCAGACACCTTCGAATCATCTAGTCAAAAAGGTTGATTTATTTTTCAATAAAAGTGCAATTATTAAAAGAGTTGAAAACATTGTGACAAACGGAGGAATTGCTCATTATTAGCTCAATTTCCTCTAATCACAATGTTTTCATTTGTTTGCTGCATTAGAAAGCGTCTCAATGTGGGAAAGGGGTTACAGTAAACAAGAGAAGGTGATGAAAGATCGTTACTTTGAGAATGTCATTAATTATTAACTTGAGTCAGATCTATACAGATTTAGGTATCTCTTAGGGCGACTTTGTAATCATTTCAATGATTAACCCTTTCCCTCATATAGACGCTTTTTGATGCCTCTGCAGCAGACAGCTTTTTGAAAACATAGTGACAATTAATTAAAAGAAGAAATTGATCAAAACGAGCAATTCTCCTTTTGCCACAATGTTTTTCCACTTTTAGTCATAGGCTATCCATTCAATTATAGATATTTTCTATTTTCTGACAAAATATGTTCAAAGTTGTTTGCTGCAGAATTGTCCTATGAGGAAAAAGGTTTAAACAGTATTAACTTCAAAGTGTTCCACATCTTTGTTCTTTATATAACTGTACAAATTTAAGTGTGTTTTTTTTGTTAAAAATGAAAATTAAAGTATGAAAGTGTTACCTTACTTTCCGGACATACTATAAAACAGGTTTAATTCACATTCTGTTTATTATCGCTAAAATTCATAAATTGATTTATGCGCCAATTCTTATCATGGCGAATAATGTTCGGAATTTTAAGACATCCAAAAATATGCTACTTTAGCCTATTTGATGATTATATGAATGTTACTATAACAACAGTCTTCTGATTTGTTATGGGTATAGACTACATTCTAATTTTTAGTGTTGACAACTTGGTACAAACCAGTTACACATTAAAGTAGTTTGAATATGGGTCATGTTGGGTCAAAATGTAGGTCACAACATCAAATTGAAGGAAAGTCTTCTTATCACTCTGGAGGCTGGTTGGGTCAAAAGTAGGTCACTAGATTAAATTGAAGAGGCCACAATATTTGCTTCAGCAGTTTGAAATTGTGTCAGAATGTTTGTTTTAACCCTTTCCCTCATATAGACGCTTTCTGACGCCTCTGCAGCAGACGGCTTTTTGAAAACATAGTGCCAAAAGAAGAAATTGCACAAAACGTCCAATTTCTCCTTTTGCCACAATGTTTTTCACTTTTAGTCACAGGTTATGCATTCATTTATAGAGATTTTTATTTTTTTACAAAAACTGTTCAAAGTCATCTGCTGCATAATTGTCGTATGAGGGAAAGGGTTAAAGTGCGTATCTGTTGTATACAGGCTCAGACAAACCTTTGTATATACCCAGTCTAATCATAAGTCTTCACATTTCAATAAATGTACCAATCACTATTCATAAACACTTGGTTGGCTTCTTTTAACCCTCTATACGTTTAGAAGTGTAGCCATTATGTGGAGTTTAGCCTGGCACGTGGCTCTATTATATGTTTATTTTATAGGTTGAATGTTTTCTATTAATTAACTGACTAACTCATTCAATGGCTGCATTACAACTGGTGTCCGAAACATAGAACCCATGTTATGGTCAGGTCCCAAGAACGATACTTAGATGCATGAATATTTTACCTGTTAGAGTTCTCCCCAATTATAACATTGAAAAATAACCACAAGGACTGATGCCAGTCTATGTGGAGTTGTTATGCTTTCGTCATATTAATGGAGGTACTTATCTCTAAAAAAAAAAAGAATTAGCAAGGGTTTTCCATTATATTATTGTGCAATTTATTCATACGCACACTCTTACCATTGTCATTAACCTCTTCCCACATACAGCACATCTCGGTAGCAGACATTTTTAAGATGACGTCGTAAAATGATGAAAGTCTCTCTCAATAGAACTATTGAATATAGTTGAAAACATTGTGACAAAAAGAGTAATGAGCAATTTCTCCTTTTGTCACAATGTTTCAAAAGTCGTTTTCTGTGGATAGGTTTAAACGTGTCTATATGAGGGAAAGGGTAGAATAAATAAGTATTCGAGCCTCGATAATTCAGTCAGTCACGCCATAGGATATCGATCCAGGGGTAGTGAAAATGAATCACAAATCGGTCATTCGTCGCCTCGGGAATTCACCGTGGCAGAGTGGTTAGCGTCGGGGTTTTAGAACCGGGTTCGATCCCCAGTCGCGACGACTGTCATGGGGGACTGCCCAGGGGTCATGAATACATGCACTGTCGCCTTGTTATAACTGACATAATGTTGAAAACGGCGTAAAAACTCGAAAACATTATATAACTAGGTCTACTTATGGACTTACATGACAGTCCGTGGGAGAAGGCACCGGAAGAATGTTGTGTGGTTCGAGTGATACAGGAAAATAATTGTTATCTGAACCGACAATACAATACATGTTTAGTTAAAATTGACCTTTAAACCCATTCAACACATTGATAACTAAGTGACCTTACAAATTCAAAGCATTATGTTGTAATATAATTAATCAATGGTAAATATGAAACGGAAAAAAATGTCTCTATACTGAATCATTCCTCTATACCTCTATTCCCCTGAGACAGAATGTTTCGGCCCGGATCAGTCTGCGCGGCTCGTCTGGGTCGATATATTACGCAGATGCCATTATGTTAGTTTTCTCTCGCGACGTCTCATCTTTGAAGTTGATTGGTTGAATTCTCTGACCGACTGCTTTTTATTCACTTTTAAGTACAAAAATCATATGAGTTCCAGTTCCAATATAGACCAGTTACGATCAAATAACCACCGTGTATTGTCCGTTTTGGGTCATACCTGTCTTTTACTCGGGCATCAATGATGCTTGCTTTGTCAATACATGGTTTCTTTTGTAGCAAGAAAATACAACTTGATTTATATTTCCAGATAACAGAAGCACGTCCCGTTTCACACCGATTCCTTTGTGGGATAGGAGATTCGGACAGCGGTAACGACCGAGATGTTCCGAAGGATCCGCCGCTCACTCCGTCAGAGTACAGTCGGCTGTGGGGTCCCTATAATGACCCCGAAGCGAACAAGTTTATCCTAAGTGAACCGCTGGCGAACGCATCGATTCAAAGGCATGACGTTAATAAGACAAACGAAAGTGTAATAGACAGCGCTAAAAATGGCGGGAAAAGTTGTCACCCTAAAATGCGCGCAAAGTTTATGTTCCGAACCGGTGATTTAGAAAACTGTGACTGGGGTTATGATTGGAGCAGTTCGGACAATGAAAGTCAAAAAGACAAACAAACAACAGACGACAAACCAGAGCAAGTCAAACTAAACGAAAATGACATCGGACTTAAACACACCCGGTATTTCCCTCTTAAACGGCGATGGACCCATAGTTTTGACGAAGAAAGTGTGAATAGTGAATCGACAATCCCTGCAATAGATGATCTAGAAACACCGTCTAAACGTCTGAAAGCCGATCCTGGTGATGCTGATGAGGCTGAGCTTTCAGACATTGAATCGTGCATTACCGAAGTGAACTTTACGGACATGGATTACAGTGCGGTCTTTGATTCTAAATATAATGACATTGATGCAGTAACGGAAAACGCAAGTACAAAATACGACGTTGAAGACAGTGTGATCACTAATTCTAAATGTAATGACATTGATGCTGTAACGGCAAACGCAAGTACAATTGACGACGTTGAAGACAGTGTGATCACTAATTCTAAATATAATGACATTGATGCAGTAACGGCAAACGCAAGTACAATTGGCGACGTTGAAGACAGTGTGATCACTAATTCTAAATGTAATGACATTGATGGAGACACGACAAACGAAACTACACAAGACGAGGAAGAAGTATTAGTGACAGAGGTTACGCATAATCTGATAACGATAACAATACTGGAAAGTCCAACGGAAAAAGGTTTCTTCAAGGAATGGTCTGACGGTTAAAATTGTTGATGAAAACCTTTTAACTTTTAATCTGATGATGCAGCGTTGTCCCTTATTATGTGTACTCCACTCGAAAAACACAGAGTGACGTCCCTTATTATGTGTACTCCACTCGAAAAACACAGAGTGACGTCCCTTTTTCCTAATATAAGCCGTCCCGCAAGAAAACCAACATTATAGTCTCTGCGTAATGTATCGACCAAGATTAGCCTGCACAGTCCGCGCAGACTTATCCGGGCCGACACATTCCGTCTCAGGGAGCTAGAGGTATAGTGAAATGATTCCTAAAACAGAAAATCCACAGGAGGCGAAAAGTGTCCGTCCGTTTTATCCTGCGAGTCCACAATGTTGTTTTTTCCGCGGAACGCCTTATATGCATACACTATCACAGATGAACCATCAAAAGATAGACGACCAACTCAAATATGATATTGCCATGCGTTTAGCAAGAATTAATATTACTCTCCGAAATCTAAGATTGCCGGGTGTAGGTTCGCTCTTTTCGAAGGAAAACAAGTTCTTGACACAGATACAGCATCATAGTTAACTCTTAATCCTCTGAATTCCTCCAACCAATACCTTCATCCCTCCAACCAATACCTTCATCCCTCCAACCAATACGTTCATCCCTCCAACCAATACCTTCATCCCAGATCTTTGAGAAGGTCAATAAATCCAAATATGTGTTTTCTAGTCTAAGCTTAAACTAATAAATGAGTAGGGATTAGTGTAAACCAAGATTGGAATGCACATTTTATGTTAAGTCACATACTGCAGGTTGAGGGTTCTATATGTACGAATACAGCTACTATTAGCTATGTCAGGATGCTTTCCCTCGAAACAGGTACGTAGTTCGTCGGCATTTCCCTGAAACATCTATGTAGTGTCTCTGTCAGTATGATTTCCTCCGAAAACAGTTATGTAGTATCTCTGTTAGTATGATTTCCTCCGAAAACAGCTACGTAGTATCTCTGTTAGTATGATTTCCTCCGAAAACAGTTATGTAGTATCTCTGTTAGTATGATTTCCTCCGAAAACAGCTACGTAGTATCT
>JAUELF010253931.1:0-11716 GCA_031471495.1 Clinocardium nuttallii
TGAGTAGGTGAACTGGCCGCCGTGATATGACTGAGAAACTGTTAAAAACGGCGTTAAACCCAAATCAATCAATCAATTTATTGCAAGTTGCAACTTGTGCACTGAAAACCAACTTGGGGGGGATTTGTCATCAATGTAGATATATATCAACATCTGCAACAGTACGAATTGATAAAATGTTGCACTGTTTCAGTGTTTACCAATTAGTCACTGAAGTTTTCACTTCTGACATAGTTGGATCAGATTACATGGATGTTTCCCACATACAACAATTCTGCAGCAGACAGATTTAGAACATGTTTCGTCAAAAAATGGAAAATATCTACAAATGAATGGATAACCTATGACTAAAAGTGGAAAAAACCATTTTGAGCAATTTCTTCTTTTCTCACTCAAAAAGTCGTCTTCTGCAGAGGCGTCAGAAAGCGTCTATATGAGGAAAAGGGTTAACTTCTGAAAGGAGTTGAAAGCATTTTGGTAAATGGAGATATTGCTGATGAGCGATTTCTGTTGTCACATTGGTTTCTAGAGTCTTCGATTAATGCCGAGGTGTCAAAATGGGTCTACAGGTAGGACAGGTATAAGCAGTATATTTAGCATGTTCTAGATCCTATGATCTTTCTAAAATTGTTAGTCTTGATATTCTTGAACTTATTTCTGTGCCATGTAAAGATTTCACACACATGAATTATATTTAATTCTGCGCCTCGAGCTTGTACAGGAAACATAGACGGCCGATAATTGTTGTTCAAATAGGCAAGTTCAGGTAAACATTTACAGGCGCAATGTAAAACAGAAAAGATTGAACCTGTCACCAGATTTATAAACAACATTCTACTGAATTTGTTGATGATTTTTCTTGCTCACCTGAGCAAGAAGTGCTGGTTGTGATCACTCATCGACATCAACACTTTCCTACAAAAACCTTCAAACAATTTCTCCTGAACCAATGGACACATTTTTACAAAAAGTCACAAGTCCGTACGTGTTTCTCTTCCAAAATTGTTCAAAGAATTGAGTTGCAATGATAAAACCACAAAATCTTCTTATCCAATTTGAAAATTATTAAGCACAAATGATCCTTAGGTGACCCTCTTCTAAAAGTGTTTAATTAATTCCCCAACTTAAGTAAATAACCTCAAAATCATCTTGCCAAATAAAGAGGCCCTTTGCTGAACTGATACATTGAAATACAATAAAAAGCTTTAAAAATATGAAGAACTGCATGGCCTGATTTGAAAATCATTTGGCACAATTTTTCTCTTACTTTCTCTACAAAATGTGTTCAAATTATTTTATTTCTTTAACCCTTTCCCTCATAAGCCAATTCTGCAGCAGACGACTTTGAACGTTTTCTTCTTTTGTCACTATGTTTTCAAAAAGCCGTCTGCTGCAGAAGCGTCAGAAGGCGTCTATATGAGGAAAAGGGTTAAAAAATGGTTTCCATGGTGGCTTGATTTCCCACATGTAAACAGTAAAGTGTTTAAGCATCTAATTGACAAAAGTTTGCAGTGTGGAGGCTTTGTTATTTGGTATGTAGCATCACAAAGTGGCACTCTTATCACTACTGTTGACATTTTGTCCCTATACCCGACTGTAGCTTTTCCGGGGACTCTTACAAAAATACATGGAAAATCAGACAACTTTCCAGGGAAACTTTGGAATAATCTGTCACTTTCCATGGACAACCCGGAACGCTTCCATGGACACCCCGGAACAGTTCCATGGACACCCTGGAATGGTTCTGTGGACCACAGAGTATTCTGACCATTTCCAGCGTTTCTGCATTTTAACATTAAATTTCTTGTTATTTGCCATGGTTTCCCTGTATTTTCCGTGTACAATGTATTTTTGTATTTTCTGTTAAGAGTCGCCGGAAAAGCTACAGCCGGGTAGGGTCTAAAATAGATACAACCCAGGGGCACATGGTTTACAGAGGTAATATATTGTTGTGCATTTACAATGTATAAAGTAAAGGAAGCTAAAGGTCATGAGTACAAACTTGTTCCCCATACCTCTATAACTTGACTGCATCAGGCAAATATGAGACTTGCCAAGTACAATACTTCATATTTTGAAATAGAAATATGTGACTTCTATTAACCCTTTTGATCCCTCATACGAAAATTCTACAGCAGACGACTTTCAACGTATTTTGTCAATAAATAGAAAATCTCTATGACTGAATGGACGAGAAGTGGAAAACATTGTGGCAAAAGGAGAAATTGCTCGTTTTGAGCAATTTCTTCTTTTGTCACTGTTTTCAATAAGCCGCCTGCTGCAGAGGCGTCAGAAAGCGCCTGTATGAGGAAAATGGTTAAATTTCACCTCCTCATTAGGGTAGTGGTAGAGTGTCTGCCTAGGGTGCAGGTGGTCACAGGTTCAATCCCTGGCCATGTCATATCCAAAGATTTTAAAAAAAAATGGTAGTAATGGCTGCCCTCCTTTTTTGCTCATAGTTGAATGCTTAGCATAACAACTGGTGTTTAACCTGATTTTATATTTTTTCAAGTTGCTTGCTTTGAAATTTCTGAACAGGGTCTTTCAAGTAGTAAGACCCTGGTCTGAAGAAGAAAAAAAAAAGTTTTTACATCTTGAAAGTATTATTTTAATACAGAGTGCAAATCCTTGTTGGAAAGGGAGAAGTTGCTCTTTTGGATCTTATTTCATTTGCACAATATTTTCCAAATGTTGTGTGCTACAGTCATGTAAACAAAATGTGTGTTCCAGGATTTTTTTTTAACCCTTTCCCACATTAAACAAATCTGCAGCAGACGACTGAAAACATCCAGGCAAAGTATGGAACATCTGTAAATGAAAGTATTATTATTGAATAGTGGAAAGCATGTTGGAATGGAAAACTTGCTCAATTTAGCTTATTTTGTTCAAGACTTTTGCTGCAGATGTGTCAACATGTGTCTTTGGGTGCTATAAATATACCATTTTTGTTAAATGTTTAGTCATTGCAGCCTACTTGAAGAAGAATAGTTCATACCGTTGTCACAAGTATTTAGTAACAAAAGACTGACACGGTCAGTCAATCAACAATAATGTTACTGTCTGAATGAACTCTTTCCCTCATGCACAACTTTTGACACTTGTGACAGGCAACATTGACAGCATTGGGATGGAAAAAGACACTTCTCATAATAAGTTCTTTATGCTAGACTTTTCGAAAAAAAAGTCAAGCTATCATACTCTTCTCGGTGTCGGCTTTGTCGTCACACATTCATTAAGACAATACTTGTTCACCATCAACAGACAAGAGAACATCACTCTGCGAAGGTTTTTGTCAGAATTATTGCCCTTTTTTCGACTGAAAAAAACATACAATCTAGGTGAAACCCAATTATTGACAACAGAAGGTAACTGCCAAGGGTTTTTCAAATCCTAGTCTTAAAATCTTGCTGCTTATGGCCTTTGTTTATACTTTGACAATTTTTATTTTGCCTTTTACTGCAAAAAAGCTTAGTGTGCTGTCTTATGGCAAGCTTTTGTTCCATTTCCTTCAACCAGTTTCAAAAATAAAACTAAAACTAACTAAGTGTTTCTCTGTTACAGCTACGTCGCCACGCCCTGTATCTAGAGACCGAGAGAGACGGACGAGTACCAGACTACATCGGGGTATACCAACATCTGGACAGGAACTAGTCCGCGATGGAACAAGGGTCTCTACTGCACAAATGCAGTCTAATATGGTTCCAGGGATCAATCCGGCTGTCCGGCGGGGCAGTGCCTCTAAAGATGGTGACGGGCCTGTCCGGGTGGGCTCATCTAGACCAGTCAGGAAGATGTGATTAAACTGTGTGACAAATAAACTGTGATATATATACTGAGATGTGTTGGGTAAAAATGTCCCAACATTCACTCTTTGTTGATCTACTTAGACGTGATGCAGGATAAAAGTACTTTTTCAACCAGTCTACATCCATGTCAGCATATGAGCTGTCTCCCAAGAAAACCAACATTGTGAAATCTGCGTAAAATGTCGACCCTGATCAGCCTAAGCATGCCGTGCAGGCTAACCTGGACAGACACTTTTCGCCTCTTGTGGATTTTCTGTTTCAGGAATCATTATTCTATTCCTCTATCCCCCTGATACGGAATGTATGGGCCCAGATCAGACGGTACAGGCTGATCTGGTCGATACATTATGCAGATGCCATAATGTTGGTTTTCTTGCGGGACGGCTCATATACATAAAAACATAGGATACAGAGAAATTGTTAATTATGAGCAATTTCTTCTTTTCCTTAAATGCCTTCAAGAGTTCTAATCAAGCATAGTTTATGCATCAAAACTTCATTTAAGCTATTGGTTTATGTGGGACAGGTTTACTCGACATTTCTCATCGACCGGATATCTCATGGTGCCAACTCTCCCTCCTTGTAAAGTTTTTTCTACTTCTACATATACAGTCAACAGAAATAAATCTTATCTCTCGGTGTGTAGAAATTATTTGAACAAGCAGGGTAAATTCTAAAAGTAGCCAGGTGTTAAAGGGTCTAACCCAACAGGTAACAAGGGGCAAACCGAAAAAGTTGCCGGGTGAGGATGCTAAAATACCAGGTTGATTTTACTGCCTCCCTCCCCATTTCTACACCCCTGCACATACAGGTGTATGCAGTGTTTGACAAGGGATAAGCCTGTGGGCCTTAGGAACTTTTACTTGCAGTAAAATGTATAATTCCAAGCTGTTCAGGCAAGAGATTTCCCAATATTAATCTTGACGACAGAATATGGATTTTTCTTTCTGTGACATGGCTCTAAATATTTTCTTCAGATAGAATTACAAACAGAATCTTGTCTACTAAATCATCCTTTCCTTCATATAGACGCTTTTCTGACACCTCTGCAGCAGATGGCTTTTTGAAAACGTTTCAAATGAGCAATTTCTCGTTTTGTTACCATGTTCTATTCAATTATTGTAATTTCATTTAAAGGGAGTTTCCAGGTTTTTTTGTTATGTTTTTAAAGTCATCTGCTGCAGGTTTGTTGTATGTGGGAAAGGGTTAACAGTGTAAACTGATTAATTCAGGAAGACAGCATTGTAATATGGGACCAATTTTTACTCAAACACAATATTCTAAATTGTGTTTTAAACTAAATACATGTATTAATTCTTCTAGTGTGGGGACAGATTGACTTCTGAGAACATTGTGGAAAGGACATTTCTCATAGTGAGCAATTTCTCCTTTTCCAATAATGCATGCCATAACTCTATATATTTTTTTTGTTTTTTTCAAAACAGTAAACATTGTGATTGCTTAACAGTTAATTGTTGTTTTAACCCTTTCCCTCATACAAAAATTCTGCAGCAGATGACTTTGAACATATTTTGTCAAAAAATCAAAAAAAATCTATAATTGAATGGATAGCCTATGACTAAAAGTGGAAAACATTGTGGCAAAAGGAGAAATTGCTTGTTTTGATCAATTTCTTCTTTTGTCACTATGTTTTCAAAAAGCCATCTGCTGCAAAGGTGTCATAAAGCGTCTATATGAGGGAAAGGTTTAACAGTTAATTGTTGTTTTATTTGTCAAAACTGTATGTGCTATCTATAGAATGATCAAAAGTTGGTTATTTGTAGAACTGAAATCTGCACCCTGAGTGTATTGAGATTAACCATACACAGTAGTTTATCAGGAAAAGTGTTCCCTGTTAACTTAGTGATCAGAACAGTCTGCTAGCCTAGCTGTCTAACAAATGGTATTATGTCAGGTTCACAGCTAAAATCTGTTTGAGTTACAAGTAACTCTTAACTAAAAATGTTCATTTAATCAGAATACACCCCTGGTTTTAATAAAATAATATTCTTTCTGCTACAGGCTCCATAATACATACTATATATGTAGATATTGTTGTGTTTATGTTGCTATCACAGCATGGAAAGCAGTTTCATCAACCCTTTCACCCTTTCCTACATACAGCTAATCTGCAGCAGACGACTTTGAAAAATTCTATAAACAAGGGTTTGATTATTGAATAGAGTTAATAAAACATTTTGGCAAAAGGAGAAACTGCTCATTATGAGCAATTTCTCCTTTTGCCACACTGATTTCAAGTATTTCCCATTTATACAGCAGTCATTGCTAAGAATTAATAAATGAGTAGCATACAATGTAGACCATATTAAGACAGCATATATGTGCGAGCTCATCTTAGTCATTGTTTGTAAATATTGTATAAAGTCATAAATTGAATAACGTTTAAGTTCTGTTTGAAGTTGGTTTAGTAAGATAAAGGTTAGCCGAGCCCCAGAAGCTCACTCAGTCTATAGGAATAGGGCTGTCAATCTAGGGGTTTTGAGTTTTCATCTCGGCCACAAAAGTCACTGTGTCGAGCTTCGTTCGTCTTTCACCAATGGGATTAGTGTTTGTGAAAAAGTAGCCAATTGCTTGAAAAGTATGTTGTGTGTAGAACTGGTGTGAGAACACCAGGAAAGATATGAGAAGGTGAAACGGCTGCCGTGATATGACTGAAAAATAATTGAACCCCAATCAATATATAAAGAAGATATTTTTCATGGAAAAATGAGAAAAAAATATTTAAACTCCACAGCTTAAACCATCAAGGGTAAAGTAGAAATTTGATTCACATTGTATTTCTGAGAGTGAATTATTGCTAATGATTCGATACAATTATAGTTCTTTAGAAATAACAGCAGAGATAAGTTTGATACAAGGAAATATTCCTCTATACCATCATTGTTAGTTTACAAAGTAAGGATGAAATGTGTTTAAATGAAACGTAGTTATTAAAAGATGGAGCAAGTTTAACCCTTTCTGACATGGAACAAAATTTGAAGCAACCGACTTTTAGGATGTTAAGGGTAAATCATAGAAAATCTCTTGAAATGAAAGAACAATAATGGAATAAAGTTGAAAACATTTTTGCGAAAGGCAACATTGTTCATAATGAGATTAATTCACTTGTTACCACAAGGTTTTCTAAAGTTGTCTACCAACAATGAGCCAAATTGAGTTACCATGTGGGAAAGGATTAAATGAAGATTCGATTTGCCTTTTGTGTACATAAGACTGTGTAGACCAAACCTGTTTTGTTTTAATACAAATCTGTAAATATAAAAGGGTACTGTGCTACTTCTACGTCTATAACTATATCAGTCATAAGTGTCCAAAATTATATAAGTATTATAAGGGCTTCAAGAAAAGAACACCTTTCGTCATCGGACACATCACAGTAGAATTTGCAGAACTTTGGGCCAAAGCCATTACTTCACACAGATGACATTTGACACCAGCTATATGCACTGAAAGGTGAAATTGCTCAAAATAAGCAATTGCTCTGTTGCTGTGATACAACTGAAATACTGTTGAAAACGGAATACAGTGCTAATATAGCAAACAAGCAAAATCTTTACATGGTTCAGCAGGTGTCGTAGAGTGTTTACCAGATGTCGGAGAGTGTTTATTTCTTGATGCTTCCAAATTCCTTGTGTAATTGTTATGTATTTATAATGTTGAATGAGTCAATCTCTGAACGGTTTGATTGTGTGCTGCTTGTGTTGGATGATCGTACTTTTCTAAACTAAAGAGGTAATTTTACGTATTTGTTTGTTTTTCTTTTGATCTTGAAAACCCCTGTGTTTAGGTATGATCGTTAGATAATAAAACCTGAACATGAAGGTCCAACTCTGTAAAAAGTGAAGGCATGTTTTACCAGCTTGACCTGTTATGCATTACCTGTCAAAATCACTAGAAGCAAACAGATTCAAAATGCAATAGAATAAAAATAAACCCATTGCTCCTGGAAAATTGACCTAAGGTTACTTGTTAAGATGGCCATCAGCTTGCACTACCACACACTCTGACCTTCCAAGGCCATCCTTCCAAACTTACAAGTTGAAGACACTTAACAGTCTGACCAAGACCTTTCTTCTAAACTCACAAGTTGAAGACACTTAAAAGTCTGACCAATGCCTTCCTTCCAAACTTACATGTTGAAGACACTTCACAGTCTGACTAAGGTCTTCCTTCCAAACTTGCAAGTTGAAGACACTTAACAGTCTGACCAAACCTACAAATTGAAGACATTTAACAGTCCGACTAAGGCCTTTCTTCCAAACTTACAAGTTGAAGACACTTCACAGTTTGACAAGGGTTTTCCTTCCAAACTTACAAGTAGAAGACACTTAACAGTCTGACCAAACTTACAAGTTGAAGACATTTAACAGTCTGACTAAGGCCTTTCTTCCAAACTTACAAATTGAAGACACTTAAAAGTCTGACTAGGGCCTTCCAAACTTACAAGTTGAAGACGCTTCACAGTCTGACTAAGGTCTTCCTTTCAAACTTACAAGTTGAAGACACTTAACAGTCTGACTAAGGCCTTCCTTCGAAACTTACAAGTTGAAGACACTTAACAGTCTGACTAAGGCCTTCCTTCGAAACTTACAAGTTGATGACACGTAACAGTCTGACTATGGCCTTCCAAACTTACAAGTTGAAGACGCTTCACAGTCTGACTAAGGTCTTCCTTCCAAACTTACAAGTTGAAGACACTTAACAGTCTGACCAAACTTACAAGTTGAAGACATTTAACAGTCAGACTAAGGCCTTCCTTCGTAACTTACAAGTTGAAGACACTTCACAGTCTGATTAAGGTCTTCCTTCCAAACTTGCATGTTGAAGACACTTAACAGTCTGACCAAACTTACAAGTTGAAGACACTTAAAAGTCTGACTAAGGTCTTCCTTCCAAACTTGTAAGTTGAAGACATTTCACAGTTTGACTAAGGTCTTACTTACAAGTTAAGACACTTAACAGTCTGACCTAACTTACAAGTTGAAGACATTTAACAGTCTTGACTAAGGCCTTCCTTCCAAAGTTACAAGTTGAAGACACTTCATAGTCTGACTAAGGTCTTCCTTCCAAACTTGTAAGTTGAAGACACTTATAAGTCTGACTAAGGCCTTCCAAACTTACAAGTTGAAGACACTACATAGAAGCCTCATGTATACGCTATGTGTGTCACCACTCATGTTAATTGACCTTGTAAGGCGCTCTAAAAAAAGCTCTCAAACACTCCATAAACATCTATGATGACAAGGTAGAGAACATCACGAACCAAATATATTATTTGGTCTGTCTTGACATTGAACATTTAAAACAAGAAGTGATTGTATTATTGTTTGCAAACTGATTTTTCTGTCCTTCCAAATACATTTGAGTGTCGGGCGAAAAATTGCCTCTTGTTATATATGAGCCGTCCCGCGAGAAAACCAACATCTTGGTCTGTGCGTAATGTAACGACCCGGATCAGCCTAAGCATGTCACGCAGGCTTACCCGGATAGACACTTTTCGCCTCACATGCATTTTCTGTTTCGGGAATCATTAATCTAGACATGTGATGGAATGTGTTGGCCCGGATCAGGTTGATCTGGTCGATACATTACGCAGAGCTCATACTGTTGGGTTTCTCGTGGGACGGCTCATTAAAATGTAAACAGTGAAGGCTGTTGTGAGTCTGTGAATATATCTGTTGTCTAGCCAGAACGTTCACTGTCTACTTGTATGGAATATAGGTGAATACTTAACTTTCTGCATAAAAGTAAGAAGTGCAACCCCACTGGACATTTGTGTGATCCGTAATCAGAGATTTCATGAAGTACCACTTTTCAACTACGTCATATGCAACATCTTTAATCTACATATCATGAACCAATTCATGTCAAACAGACAGTATGAGAAAAGTGTTCCTCTTCTCTAGGTAATAATGAAATCACGGTGTTGTTAATATTGAGTGTGTTGATGCTGTATACAGTATATCCAGAGAGATGACATTTTATTATTTCTGGAAATGATATCCAACTCGCCACGTCCAAGAGGAATTACATCGAGTTAATTACTTTGAATTTGAACTGGTCAGCCATTCCAATGTTATCGCTTTCCGTTATAAGTTTCGTGCGGTTTGGTGTACACGCTTTCGAAAGACCCTGTGTGATCGAATAATTTTTTGATGATTTTCAGAATGATGTGACTGTCATAATTTTTCTTTCACCATTTGGCTTTAATTTGATGTGTGAGAGTGTAGCTAGTCGCCTGGAAATATGTTTGTTTAGAGTGATGGTGCGACAAAGCCAAGCCAGACATAGTGGACTGGCCGCCGTGATATTAGTGGTTATTGTATCTGGACGAGACAATATTGTGTTGGACGAGTTTCTTTGGCACAGCTGTACGAGCTTGCTTAGACGACAGTGTTGACGTCACTGTGTGTTTAGTAAAGTGAACTTAATTCCTTTACTTTACGTTCGGAGAACATTGCAATGATCAGAAGACATACTTATGTCTATTAGTAGAACATGTATTGTCTGTCATCATAGGATTGATTACACATGTGCACCATGATACAATATTCTGTCAAAATTATTCACGAACTACCAAATCTTCACAGTAATCTATACTATCTGACTGTGCGTAAAGTCTGAAATGACGTCACAGCTTGGTTCGCCCTAACGTGATTGTTTGGAAAGATAAGCTTGGCATGGTAAATCACTCAACTGTGACCATATATCTTCCGTTTTGATTTAACTACAGGTTTCTGGACTGGACAGTCTGCTTCGTTAGAATCTAGCCTCTTTAAAATGTCTATTTTTTTTTTTATTATTTACATGTCACCTTTAAAGGAAAATGTGCACATAAGTCCTAGCAGTTATTTTACCGCCGTTGATTTTGTTCGTAATGTGTGTGATAAACTTGAATATAATGTCAACGACAATCACAAGTTACTTACGTAGCGTATGTAAATATGTGTAGCACATCTTCAGATAGGGGCAATTAATTACGTCAGAAAATAGACACATTAGCGCTATAAATACACCATTTTTGTAGTCCTATCAATTTTTCACCGCGAGTTGGATTAGGCCGCTTTGTAACGTTACTGTTTTGAAGATGTTCCGTCCTTAGCCGGATGTAAAAAGACTATCACAATAGTGAAATATTAACAGATGCTACATCATCATTTACATAGTAAATAGAAGGAACACTTTCATAGGTGCACGGTAACTTGGTCACAGGAAATTTGGTCACCGGAAATATGGTCACAGTAATACGGGCACAATGTAATATGGTCACAGTAATACGGGCACAAGGTAATATAGTCACAGTAATACGGACACAAGGTAATATGGTCACAGTAATACGGACACAAGGTAATATGGTAACAGTAATACGAGCACAAGGTAATATGGTCCCAGTAATACGGGCACACGGTAATAAGGTCACAGTAGTACGGGCACAAGGTAATATGGTCATAGTACTACGGGCACAAGGTAATATGGTCACAGTAATACGGGCACAAGGTAATATGGTCACCATGATATGGGCACAAGGTAATATGGTCCTAGTAATACGGGCACAAGGTAATATGGTCCCAGTAATACGGCACAAGGTAATATGATCACAGTAATACGGGCACAAGGTATTTTGGTCACAGTAATACGGGCACACGGTATTTTAGTCATAGTAATAAGGGCACAAAATAATTTGGTCACAGTTATACAGGCACATTGTAATTTGGTCACAGTTACATTTACCCCCCGTAAATTGATAATCACCCTCATAGCAATTACATAATTATCAATTAAAATAAATGTTTTGTTACTGAACCGAGGTACGGCAATTAAAAGGTTAAGATAAAAGAGTTGTCTAATTCATTGGCAGTAAGGAATGGTGAACATGACACACATTTTGA
>JAUELF010253942.1:0-11716 GCA_031471495.1 Clinocardium nuttallii
TATAAGTGGCTGGCTGGTTCTTGTTCGCGGTATTGTCGGAGGGTTAGTCTCATCAGTATAAGTGTCTGGCTGGTTCTTGTTCGCGGTCTTGTCGAAGGGTTACACTCATCAGTATAAGTGTCTGGCTGGTTCTTGTTCGCGGTCCTGTCGAAGGGTTACACTCATCAGTATAAGTGTCTGGCTGGTTCTTGTTCGCGGTATTGTCGAAGGGTTACTCTCATCAGTATAAGCGTCTGGTTGAAGTATTATGATATAAACTTAAAAGTGCGCAGTTTGTCAGTCGACTTAATTGAAATTAATTTCAAAACTTCCATGTGACTTGACGCAAATGACTATTTGCATAACTCTAAACTGGCTTAACTTCAAGTACCAACTAAATCCAGTAACATCGGTTTGGAATGGAACCAAGAACAGGTCTAGTTACGTCTCTAAACTCATCAAGGCAGATTGTCATTACGTTCAGACGGTCATTAATTTATCCGTTAATACGGTAGCGCCCTTATGTGTTTTAACGAAATACGACACTTAATTTCGTATGAAATGTAATTTATTTCAAAAATAAAATTTGACATTTTACGTTTTAACTTTTGCCAGTTATACAGAAAGAAAAATGCAAGACGGGAGTATCTACATATTGTTAAAACAAATCGATACCCTTGTTTGGCCATTACTCACTATGGGATTGTTATTGTTGTTTGATGATTATAATTTAAGATTTGAAAAAACGAAGGTGTAATTTCCAAACAGAGTTGAAACGTATGGCAAAAAGAGATGTTCCACGTTTTTCCAAGACGGTATCAAATTCGTCTGCCGTAGATGTGTTGTATGTATTGTACGAATAATTGATTATTCAGTTAATATTAAACGTAAGGGATTATCATTTCTTCTTAATGCGACGTTAGTAGCGAATAATGCATTCGAGCCGCCCCGCGGGAAAACCAACATTATGGAATCTGCGTAAAGTATCGACCGGGATAAGCCTAACCATGTCGTGCAGGCTAACCCGGACAGACAATTTCGCCTCAGGTGGATTTTCTGTTTCAGGAATCATGACCTATACCTCTATCCCCCTGAGACGGAAGGTGTCAGCCCGGATTAGCATGTGCGGACCCCGCAGGCTGATATGGGTCGATACATTACGCAGAGTCCTCAATTGTTGGTTTTCTCGCGGGACGGCTCATTTGTATTATATAGTTGAAGTCACGCGCGTCTCAAGAAAACAGTGTTATTATTAGAAAGTGTTCGACAGTGTCGATACCGATCCGACGACAGCAAAGTTCTATGGAAGATCCCTTCTGAAATCTGTTCATTTAAACCTGTCTTCAAATTTCTAAAGAAAAATTTAAAAAATCCGATCTTACTGAGATAAAATATTAAATTATTTATAATGGTCAGAGTCGAACACAGTCCAATTTTGATCCGATGCCATTTCATGATAAGGTCACTCAAGGTTCTGCATTCTTGCGCCATTATTGTGTCGAATGTTAAGTGATCACAGGTCATCCAAGGTACTGCATTTTTGTGCCCGTTGATAAATAAATACTTCTGACATTATGACCGGGTAGTGATTCCGACTACTATAACGTAAATACCTAGTATACATCATATACTTAAAGATTAAAGAGGATTTAACTGGTCGTTTACAAACAATTTCTCTCTTATTCCCAAACAAAACCTATACAATGGGTACCGTGAATCGTCTTACTCAGAGACAATCGTTTCGTAGGGTTTAATTATCAAATGGCGAATTTTAGAAAATTAAACTCGGAGTGTATACACAGAGTCTCATCAACACCTTCACTTGTCATTTTAATGTTGACTCATATATGTTATTATGACACAAAATAAACTATAAGCGTAGGGACTGGGTTTTGTAGTTACCTTACCGATTTGTGTCGATACAGATACTGTGCATCAAGAGCCATACTCGTTTAACTTATGTTTTAATTTGTATGAATTGAGCGTGCATGTCTTGTGTGAAGGGCTGTGGCATCCGTCTATCATTTCTCGCGGTATCTGATGGGTACATGCGTTAACAGACGCGTATCAATATGTAAACAAGAACATTAATTCTATAGATCATACCACCGACTGAACAACGTTGCTTACATGTCCAATGTTAAACTGATCGTAACCCTCTTCCCACATACAACAGATCTGCATGATTTTTTTGAAATACAAAATATTGAAAATCACTGTAAATGAATGATAATGTAGTTATTGAATATATCTGAACACTGTGTGGTACATGGAGAGCATGATGAGCATTTTTGCCTTTTGCAACAATGTTTTCAAAGTCGTCTGCTGCAGAGATTTCAGAAATCGTTCATATGCGGGAAAAGTTAAGCATTTTTAAGCCCCATTTTATTTTTGTAAAATGAGGTCCCAGTAGCGTTCAAATGCTGTACATGTTCACGTGCTATGACGTCATGCGAGCGGTTCAAAGAAAAAGAAACTGATAACTAATGTCTATTCCGTATAATGATTTATGTTCACGACCTCAGCTATATGCATTCTTAAAATGACCAATCATTAGCGCTTGTAAAGTTGGTTTCTCCTTTGCTCGTGAAGATTATGTGCACATCCGCGTATGTATGTTTGTATATAAATCACAAAAACTCGAACAGAGTAAAGTTATTAATTACTGAGATTAGCATAAAACAAACGCAGGAACATAAATAACACATGATGAAAAAACATTCCGCCATGAACAGGCCTCCTTTATGGTTGTTTGCCTAATAACACTCATTAATCTAAATATCTGAATACGCCGTGAGAAAATAGTTCCCCTGAGAGATTGAAATGGCGGCGTTTCGTGTCGAATTTGACACAGTATTTAAATATATTGCCACCGTTGCCATCCTGAGGATTTCGTCTGTTATCGACGTTCATGAATACCTTTACCTCATTAGTAGCGTTTGACAATTGTACTCAGTAAAGAAATTGGAGGAATTTGCGTTGATTACAATACACAGGATCTCTGAACTGCGGGGAAAAGGGTGAGGTGTGTCAAGAAGAAGTGTGTCTTTTCTCCATTATATTGAACGGAAACTAGTTTCGTAGACTAGTGTAACTAATTGAAGTAACAAGTTATATTGTGTTATATGTAAGTTTATAGTAGATGTTCAGTTGAGACTGTTTGCACCACCAGACACCCGGATTCGCCTGAAATACTTTGACAGAATCTTGACAGAATTCTCTAATAAGCTTGTGTTAGCAATATGTGAATAGTGCAGATCTTAATCAGACTAAATAGACATACAGGCTGATGTAGATTTATACTGATCCCAAAAGCAAACGTGTAAATTTTCCTATGCACTGGCTCAAAAATCAATGTAGAAGCTATAATTATGACACAGAATTTAAAACGAGTGAAATTGCTGCATTGCTAACAATGTTTTTAACACAAGTGTTTGCTATCATGGCGTCCAATGACTTCCTAGTCACGGAATGGTTACGTATTGGCATTCTTATTAAAATCGCATTCCTTATTCAAATATTGTTTAGACGACATCTTTGTTTGCCGCAAGACGGCGTTGTGTGAAGTTATTTCACGTTTTTACTGATAACTCCGATGCATCACTGCGTTATGTCATGATGCACCGTTTGCTGTCATGTTATAATTGGAATCACACAGGATGAACAGAACGACATCATCACAGAGATTGGGAATGTTTGTGTAGTTTTGTGTAGTTTTGTAGTTTTTTTACATAACGAAATGATTAACGTGTGGTCTTTCGTAAATTATTTTTTAAATTATAATCAAACAAGAAAACGACAAAGTTTCTCACAAAAATATTCCTTCATTCGTTCGTTAAATGGTCGTAAGATTAAGGACATTTTACGACATGCAAAAAAGAGAAGATTATCGTAAAACCGTGCCCACGTATAGACGTACTTTGAAGCATAAATTATGGAGTTTCGAAACATTTTGGAAAATGTACCACAATGCTTTCAACACTATTCAATAAGTATGCTTTCATTAAGCAAAAGTTTTCATATTGTTGCCTTGATGTTTTCAAAATCGTCTGCTGCAGATGTGTTTTATGTGACAAAGGATTAATCATATGAGCTGTTTCACGAGAAAACCAACAGTATGGCCTCTGTGTAATGTATCGACCTAGACCAGCCTGCGCAGTCTAATCCGGGTCGACAGACATATTCGGGCAAGGGGGGGGGGGGGAGGGATAGAGGTATACAGTAATGATTCCTGAAACAGAAAATCCACAGGTGGAGAAAAGTGTCTATACGGGTAAGCCAGCGCGGCATGCGAATGCTGATCCGGGTCGATTCTTTGCGCACTATTGGTTTTCTCATAATCCGGCTTATATTTTAGTCTATAACTCATCTGAGTGTCAACAGACTGCGATGACGGTGAGCGGTTCTGTTCTGAAACAAACCACCTTCTTGTCTGACATGACTTATTACTTTTTGTCTTTAGTTTTTTAAATTTCGCATGATATAAGGGGTTACATTACTCCATTTTTTACATTAACCCGCTGATGGAGAGAGAACAAAAACTACCCATGAAGTTATGTATTGTGTTACCAATGCAACAGAGAAAAGAATGTAAATTTCACAATACTTAGCAGCCCTGACATATCTAATATTTCCTGTCCCTTTCACACATACAACACATCTGCAGTCGAGTTTGAAAACATCTAAGCAAAATTATGTAAAACCTTGAAAATTTGAAGGTAACTTTATTGAATATAGTTGAAAACATTATGGCAAAAGGAGAATTGTGCTCGTTTTGAGACGATTCTTTTGAGTACTCACAACACAGGATGTGTGTGAATCAAATAGGGATAGAATATGATCAATGACCGTTTTTCTAGAGCTCGTGTTGTATTGTTTATTCCATCCTTGAAGTTAGATTGGATACTGTCTATTTAAAACGTTGTTCTTATAAGAAGTTTATGTATAGCATAATTACTTTCTGGTTTTAGTATAAAATAGTTTCGGATTTATGTAAATTGTACGAAATTTATATTTGGAAAGAATACCTTTTGATATTTCACACTATGATATATATTAAGTAGGGTGGTTGTATAAATGGAACGCGTAATGAAAAAACGGGGTCACGATTCTATAGCTCTAGAAATGATCCGTAATTTTATGTTCTAATTTCGTTACTCTGTATTCTTTTGAGTCGACAGAATCGTCTATTTGCGACGATTGAATTGGGTTCCATCCATGTAGGGTTTAACTGCTTAACCCTTTCCCTCATGTATGTATATGTATACACGCATTCTGACGTATCTGCAGCGAACGACTTTTGAAAATGATGTGGCAAAAGGAGAAATTATTCATGATGATTTCAACTTAATTCAAAATTTACTTTAATTAATCGAGATATTCCCTAATTTTGCCTAGATGTTATCAAAGTCGTATGTTGTAAATGTGTCGTATGTGGGAAAGGATAGATTTATAAGATAATTATAATAACTTTGCAACGAAATGTTTACTTTTTTCTCATCTAGCTATCTGATTATTTTTATATCGAAATGTAAGGTCTGGTATAAATGGGGCTACACATGGGTTTACGTCTCTTAGTCTACCTCAGACGACAGTGTGTAACCATTTATCAACATGAACGAGTTCTGAAATTCCAACAATATTTTTAACTCTGTAGCAAAAGAAATCAAGCCGTCTCATTTCTTTTCAGATATTATCGACGACTTTACAGTAAATTAACAAATCTGCAACAGACGATATTTAAAATATCAAGACAAAAAAAAAAGATTATGTTACAAACCCTTTTAAAAAAGCCTTGTTTGAAAACGAAAGTATTAAAACGGTTAATTGCTCCAAAACATAAATGGTCAACCAATATTCTTCGGTTATTTGTGCTGCAAAACGACGAGATATATTTTGATATCACATAGGCTAGCGCTCAAGCAGTCTCTTTCTACCGACTCCACCTTAACACTCGTTCATACAAAAACACATATTCAGCAAAACACTTTCAACCTATCTTGGCTTAACATAAATGATGTGTAATATATGCTTATATTCTAAATTGGTGCGACAAGAGAAGACAAATGCAATTAATGAGCAATGTCTACGTTTTTTACGTTGTAAAAAGTTGATTACGTCAAAACGTGTCTGCATTGGTGAAAAGGTTAAAGGCTGTTTTCCCCATGCCCTCGCTAGCCCCAGATGTATAGTTGTTTCAGTATAAGATATATATCTAAAAAGTGTAAATTTTGCTTTATCATCACGAAAAGCAATATGTTGTAGATTTGGCCTTTATTTATAGACCTGTCACAATAGATATTGTTGTAAGTTATAGATTAACCCTTTCCCACATACAATACATCTGCAGCAGATGACTTTGAAAACGCATAAGCAAAGACAGAGAAAATTAAAAATTAAGAACATCTTTAAATGAAAGAACACCTTTAAATGAAAGAATATCAATTGAAAAGATTTGAAAATGGTGACAAAAGAGGAAATTTCTTATTTTGTTACCAACTTTTCAAAAAGTCGTCTGATGCAGAGGCGTCAGAGAGCGTCTTTATAAGGGAAAGGGATAATGCTGGGAGTTTTTGATATAACAACCCATCATCTTATTGTTCCGCGTTACAATCTTCCGAATTGAAGAACAAATGTTTACTGATGGAATAACTGACCTAACCGAAACACATATAACAAACAGAACAGAACAGAATCTTTATTTACATCTGACTTTTAAAATTTCAATTAGATTATAGATAGAGATGTTGTAGGCGGAAGTAACCCTGATTTGTTAATGTTTTCAATTTTAATATTGTTTTATAAATAGATAAACTTTTACGTTTCTTTAATTTCCAAAAATAAAAACCTAATATAACGGAAGCCAGCCTTACATGAGGAACTCGACTGTTTTATCCCCGCGACCTTAACGCACTAAGGAGGAAAGCAACTGCTCTACCGTTTATAAAGTATTTGAACACGTGTTTTCTTTCATAGAGTACCATATTTAACAACTGTTTTAAAGGACCATATCAATATCACGTACATGAATGGTCAACACTTGTTTAATCAGTCAATCAAGTGACCCTTAACCTCAAGTTGGTTCATTTTTATTGATTTGAAAAACCATCCACAGGCAATGGATGTACATAGACGTATTGGTCTAAATACACGTAAACACTCAAAACGAAGACTGATGCCTCATGCACTCTCGTCTGATGAGAAACATAGTGAAGGAAGTTTCCGGTAAAAAACCCATTTCTTTTGTAAGAATCATTATTTATTAAATAATTGATTAAATTATATACTAGTCTTTTGTTATCTTGTCCCAAAATGCAGACGTACTTCGATCAATTTGAAGCCGACCTTGTGGCGAACAAATAACTGTTTTATTCGGTACAATTTCTCTTTGAGACATTATGTTTACAAGCCTATTCAATCATTATATCTTGATATGAAGAGCTTGATGGTTTCAAAATCAGTTGTTTCGGAAAGGTTCAAATGAAGCCGACAAGGAGGAAAGTTGACCAGTGCTGTGTCCATTTAAATGGCCACATTTCCCACGGACGAAGGAGTTCTTAACCTGTGAGTGGTTGTCCATCCTGTACTTAACACGGACCAAGGACAATGGACAAGGGACTACCTGAAAACCCTCTACTTGGCTTCATGCAGAAATAGTCATACGGGGTCATTCATTGTTAAACCCTTTCCCTCATATAGACGCTTGCTGACGCTTCGGCAGCCGACGGCTTTTTGAAAACATAGTGACAAAAGAAAGAATTGCTCAAATCGAGCAATTTCTCCTTTAGTCACAATGTTTTCAATACTATTCAATTATTGTTCCTTCATTTAAAAGGAGTTTCCAATTTGTGTCGAGTATGTTTTCAATGTCGTCTGCTGCACATGTGTTTCACGCGGGAAGGGGTTAAGCACTGTGATATACATTGTTCGTAGGAAACACTGAGTTGCCCGGGAGGAATATTTGTGTGGGGTACTGGTGCGAGTTAATCAGTAAACACACTATAGGTATAAAGTAGGTAAACTGGCTGTCGTTATATGAGTTAGGAAAGGGCGTTCAATTCGAATCAATTACCTACAGGGAACATAATTAACCAAGTCGGGTAAGGCGTTAAAGTGATCTTTTGTGGGCTTTTGTTTTATTGGGAATTTACGCAACTTTCAACATTATTTCAGTTATATCACGGCGACAGTTCACTTATTCATGATCCCTGGGTAAAAACACACCAGAACTAGGCTAGGAAATGTGCCTTGCACAAGAGCAATCCCCCATGACCTCGTCCCTCGACTTCAGCCGCCCACTTTCAAATCCCTGACGCTAACCACTCGATCACGGCGGATTCCTATCTTTTGTGAAGACTCTGACGAAACTGTTCATTTGCGTCCACTGTCCGTCTACATAAATATATATCTTCAGATTTAACGTATTTAGATATACATGTAACTGTTTAACAACATTCATTGTATGTAGTGACGTGTATGTTTGTTTGTTTATGGTGTTTTACGGCGATTTCAACAATCTTTCAGTTATAGATATCGGCATTTCCTGGGTTACCAGTAATAATTGCATTTATCCCGACACTACGAGTCAGTCGTATTGTAATGCTAAAATCCTGTTTCCGAAATCCTACCAATTTAAACGTCTTTGTAAGGACGTATAATACATTAACTCGATAATGTTACCATTCGATATACGTATTTAAACTGTAATGGTCATCTAAGATTAACACATTAACATTTCCACAAAACGAGTAGGTCAAAAATGAAATCGTTTTCAGGATGTTTAACAAACAGTGTTGTATCTATTTTATTCAACACAATATGCCAATGCCAGAGCAGTCTCAGTTGCTTTGAAAATACGCATGAAAACAAGCATGTAGCAACAGCTTGAACAAAACATAACGAACAGACTTGATAAAGAGATGAAAAAATCGTCGATAATATTCATTTTTGGCAACGTCTTTATTCCCCTGATTATTTCCCTAAAAGTCGTAGACTGCATATTGCGTTTGAAGACGCCTTTATCAGGGAAAGGCTTAAAGCTATAAAAATGAATACGTAAATTATTCATTTCTAACTCTTTCCCACATAAAGACGCATTTGCAGCAAACGGCTTTTGTAATTATTCTGACAAAAAGAGAAATTTCTCATGACGAGCAATTTCTCCCTTTGTCGCAGTGTTTTCATCTTTATTAAAAAAAGAGTTCCTTCATTTATAGAGGGTATCCATATCTCTGCCTAAATGTCTTCAATGTCGTCGGCTGCATATTTTGTTATATGTTGGAAAGGGTTTAACCATGAAATATTCAAATGTCCTTCAAAAATGGTATCAAAATACTTGGAGTCCGATTCGAGTTAGTGTTTCAGAGCTGCATTTTAAAAATATATACACTGGTGATACGCTTCAGGAAATCTGTTTAATTTAACGCCGATTTCTAAAATGTTTCATTCATATTCCTGCGACCAGTTCACATACTCATGTTTTGCCTGGCTTTCTCGCACCAGTGCTCCACACATTTACTTTCCAAGCAAATGGCTGCCTTTAAACATAAACTGTTAGCCAATTGGTGGTAAACGAATGAAGCTGGTCAAATTGACTTTTGTCTAACGTCAGTAAGATTGTTGGTCCGAGCTCACAACCCCTGGAGTATCTGTCCCAGCAGTTAAAGCGTAATACAAAATACTTTCTAGTGTTTTATTAAACATGTAAGGAGACAATTCGCCACCCAGAATTTACTTCTGAACTTTGAACTTTCGTCCGACTTGGAATAATATAACATCTATGTTATGTATTACATAATACGAACAGGAATGTCCCTTTGGTGAAAGTAAAAAAGAAACCTGCCACAATGTGTGTGGTATAATCTTATATGGAAGTCGGGCTATTAATTCTTTATGTCCATTTAAAAAGTGAAATAAATGTTTGTTGCAAAACGGTCTGACATAAAACTACATAGGGACAAGGCAATCAACATAAACATTAACCCTTCACTCTAGTAGACACACTGTATACGGTGTATAGTAAATACAGAGATTCAAGTTATTCTGTTGCCGGCATTCGTTCCACTTGTATTGGAGTTTCACTTCTTTTACGAATGTCCTACCTATGACGATTTATAAGAGACATTCATTTGCAAAGTTTCTTCTGACCGCATTCTTACTTAAGCAGCAAAACTCTTTCAAAATCGTTATGCTAACCAAGCTTCACATGGCAGTGTTATAATGTATTTCATAATTCTCTGTCGTCTATATAAACGTTTCATTTTATGTTTTATTATTGGCCGTTGGCCTAAATTGCGGAAAGAATATAAAGCATGTATCTTGAATTTAAGACACTCGAAGGCGCACGAAAAGCGAGTTACAGAAACATCGACCATATAGTCTTTGCAAACGGTGAAGTACCAGCGAATGATGCTCATTAGTGCTGTCTGATCTGGCTCTGTACTGTCCCTCGATAACTCAATGAGGTCTTCAAACATCCTCGGATATGAATCACATATTTGGATCAGATGTTACTGACGAACATGTATGTGTGTTTATAGATTCCAATATACTTGTCTCTAATCTTATAGGGACATGCTTTTGGTAAGTCAGAGAATTCGCTATTAATATAAGGTACATAAAGAACCTTGCAGTATCTCATCCTACGTATGAAACCTTTACTAAATACGAGCAAACGCGTGTTTTGGATCAATGTGGTTAACGAATAGTATGATAAATGCATTGCCCATTATGTACACGAAGACGGTGATCGCATAACACAACCACATAACACACGCACATTTTATTATAAATGGATCATCCAATGACAGATTCAGATCTTTCTCTAACATAACAGAAACTTTGTGTGAAATAAAGGGCAACTTCAATTTCACGTTTGAATCAAGATAAGTGAATGAAATATTTGGAATTTAGAAATAAAGATTGTTCTTTTATATACATTTTTATGGGCTTCTTTTATTTCACAGGTGTGAAACCGGGTCCTGATTTAAAGAGTCAACAGTCGATCCTTTCTCGACTCATCTCTTTCATACCATGATTTTACAGATAGTATATAGGTATAAGAGGGGGGTAGGCTTTCGGCTTATTGTATAAATTGAGATTAAACTTAAATAGTTAATGTTCGCGAACAATGAACAACTTTGGCGATACTGTACGTACAGTGCGACTCGCTGGACCTTTCACTGTACGCAAAGGTAACCCGTTGATATACGACTCTGCTTATTTATATTCAATGCTAGCACAGTCCCGAGCATAATGTCCACGTAACACGATCTGTTTACACGCACTTGAGGGTTTTTTGTTACCTATGTTTACATGTTTAATGAAAATCTTGTCTGAAAACCGAATATCGAATACAGAGATGTCATATAGGTAATAACATTGACAAAGAAGAAAATCGTCGAAATTTCAGTTTCTTGGTTTAAAACACGTTTATACCTATTGTTTGAGAAGCAATTACAGAAAACTCCTTCGGTTTCTTACCTGATTTAGTATTCAAGCCATTCCCCGAGAAAACAAATATTGTGGACTCTGCGTAAAGTATCGACCCGGAACAGCCTAATCAGGACTGACAATGTTCGTCTCCTGTGGACTCTCCGTTACAAGAATCATTACTATATACCTCTATCTCCCTGAGACGGAATGTGTAGGCCAGGACAAGCCTGTGCCGACTTCGCAGACTGATCGTGGTCAATACATTACACAGAGTCCATAATGTTGGGTTTCTCGTAGAAGGGCT
>JAUELF010253953.1:0-11715 GCA_031471495.1 Clinocardium nuttallii
TTGAGTACCCACAACATAGGTTTAAGTGGAGTAATACGGGAGATATGGATGGGAAAAGACCAGTTCACCTCCTTATCGAGTACTTTGGCCTTTTGAAGTAAAAATAACCTTATTCATAACATTATTCTACTATAAGGCGACGTCTGGCAGAATCTCTTTTTTGACGTCGCGTGTCACACGGTTTAAACATATTTATTAAGTTAAAGAAATCTACAAAGTTATGTAGGTGAACTTACAGGGAAGTACATGAAAGGATCAGAAAACAAGAAAAACATGCTTGCATTATTTCTGCTCCTTGAAGGATGGTTGTATTTGCATAAGCATATCTGAAAAAAGGAGTAAGTGTAATGAATAAGTTAATCAAACACTTGAACTGAAAGTGTAAAACGTTGAAATTTGGCTAAAAACAGTTGGTAAACGTCTGACTTTAAATGTAAATATTTCGAACAAATAATACTATAATCAGTTCTTTCTTGGCATGTACACTGTTCGCTACTTATGTTTAAACATATTTAGGATGGGAACGACCTTAGAACTTCAGAAACCCTTTTCCGAAATAAAACAAGTTTGCAGTGTTCTACATTGAAAACAATCAGGCAAATATGCGCTATTTCAAGACATTTTTAACCTTTCACTTTCGAATTTTTCAAAATCGACTCTTCCATTTTGAAAATTGGACCATTCCATTTTTCGTCGAATAGGACATTTGATAAAATGTAATGCATAAGTGGCAAACAGTGCATATTTCAGGAGATACGTTTAATTGCGTTCGGCAGCGAAAGGGTTAAACAGAGATGAACACATTGGTGTTAAAGGTGCTGAACTCCAGATTGTGATCAACATTTTGAAATGGTGAAACTTCTGCCAATATTGCTAATAGTGACAAATAAGTTTCTAAGTAGTTCAGAACAATTGTTGCAGTAAGTGTTTAAAAAATTGTCAATTGAAAGTTATGAAAATGTGTAAAAGTTGGCTTAATTGGTATGTATACCCAGTAAATATGAATCAAATACGATCAATATTTACAGGTTTATGGTACTGGAAAGTGAAATTATTTCTCTGATTTTATCTCCGTATTACGATTCTAGTATTTCAAGAAATCTTTTGAACAGTTTTTAAACTTTGACTATATCATCAGTTTTCTGGAGTTCAGCACCTTTAAGGAATATGCACCAGCTCATTGTTTTAACTCCTCGTAGGGTAGCAATGCTCCCTCCACTCTGTCATCCCTCACAACAAGGAGACCACTGTTGCTGTGAATGATAACACTGTGTGTACGGAACCCTTATCCCCTGATAACTAATTACAATCCAAATGTCTATTCAACTTCGGCCCAGTGTGTGCTGATCGATATGAATTAAAGCCGAGAGAGTCCGTCAATTCCACGTCTGAAATAGACTTGATTGACGGGATCGAATCATTAGCATAACCAGTCCTTAAAAAATAAATATGAACTAAAAACAAAAGATGTTAAACAATGTTTAAACCATTCTGTTTTTAAACGGCATAGGGCAATTTGTTAAAAACCTCTCCTTAATTCAACATGTTTTAAATTTAAAAAAGCACATGACTAAAGCATACGAAATTATTTGAATAACATGAACATGGCTGACTACTTTTCGCACCAATTGGTGTAAAAATTGCTTAATTACAATTTTAACACTGACAAAGCAAAGGACAAACATAAAAGTGCGACACACTAAAAACAATTATTTACAAAATCCTTGTTGAAACAAATAAGATTTGGATCAATGTTGACCTATCGTGATATATGAGGGGTCCGTGATTATATGATTATGGGATGGTCCTTGCGTTCGTAAACTGATCTCCCACATCCGGGACGCCCTCACGTCACCATTGAGGCGGTCAGTGGAGTAACCAAAATACTATTGAATGCAGGATAAAACCTCTTACTTAATGTTCAAACGATTTTATTTGCATGTAGTGTTGCTAATTTGGCTGTTATTCTATTGAACAGGTCCTATGCTAGGCGTGGTTGTGTATGACATGTTAAATAGATACTTCACACTAGAGAAAACAATGCCCATTCCTTACACTTTATTTCTGGTCGGCATCGCTGCTCTCTGCGAGACTATGTCCGCCATTAATCAACTCCTGATGGCATTTAGAACGAGGCCCAGGGGTCAAGATCGACGTGGTGAACAACAACAAGATGGCGAACACTATGACGAGGACGAGCACGCTCAAAATCAGTTACATTCTACACTCCCGGACACAACAGGGGATTTTAACGACAAGGAATATAATGGCGATTATTATGGACAAGATTACAACCCCCAGAATCCACGATATCATACCCAAGGTGGCCATAAATACAACTCGTCCTCTAATAGGCTATTTCCGGGATATAAACTAGGCAGGCATAATTTACAAGGTCGTGACAAAAAGTGGTGGCGAAGTGTGACTTTAGCATCTGGAGTCAAATAGATATTTGTGAAATATATTTAAGCCTTTTTCAATGGTTGTCAATATATTGCCAACACAGTCTCCATGATGTTGGCACATATATAGATAGATATATTTATTCAACATACAATTTACAAAATGGGGACATACATAAGTAAAAACTACCCCAATTCGTCAACAAAGGCGTGTCAATCACCATTGTATGTTTATGTTAACTAAAATAGTTCATTTTATCTGTGAACCAAGTGTACCAAGATTCAAGCCATGGCATGTGAAATGGGGTCTCAAGTACAGTTGATTAAAATCGGGTCACACGGGATGTTGTGTGACGCAATATTTACGTCGCACCCACCAGACAGCCATGTATGTAATGTCTCGACGTCAAGATAGAGGTTTACACCTCTCATACCTAAATAATGTTGTATCACGCCAACTCGTTGAACGAGACAGGTAAACGATACTCATTACCGTCAGTTAGCTTCTTAAGTCTCCAGAAATCATGGGTTGGATTATTTAACCCTTTCCAAATCGAAGACGCATTTAACGTATAATAAGCATTACTCCTTTGGCCATGATGAGGTTGTTTTTTCAGTTCTATTAAATAATTTAACTTTCGTTTATAGAGATTATGCATAGTTTGACTTATATGTTTTAAAAGTCGTCTGCTACAGATTTGCTGTATGTGAGAATAGGTATGAATTTTATGATGATGGACAGTAAATAAAGCCCATGTTATTTTTGCCAATACATTTATATGGCGAATTAACTCACACCAGAGTTCTGATCTTAACTTTCGGTATTTAACGGCTGTTTTAGAAGACCAAAATATGTCTTCGTGTGGATTTACCCTTTAACGAGACAGCGGAATGGTGACGCATTTGATGGTGCTTGAGACATTGTTTTATGAAATGTTTGATCCTATATCTTTAAATCATTATTTCAATCATTTTCACAGTTGCGTTGTAAATTTAAATGATCTTCAAATGTTTAAAACTTTCACTTATTAGGCAATGGATTGAAACCTCAAGAGTCTTGCTATGGCGACAGATTATCTATAAAATTAACTTCGTAATAAAGATTTTCAACACAAATGGCGCAAGAAGTGGTTAAGTCTCCAGGAAACAGACATCGAGCGTGATAAACATAAGGTAAAGGTTAGTTTCGCAATCGATGTCAATTATAGTTGATAGTTGATAGTTATAGTAGCAAATAGTTGTGTTGCTCACGGCGAACAATCCTCCAATCAGATTACAGCTATTTAATAGAAGCTATAATGGCATTGGTGGATTGGCAACATTGAGTTACTAAACTGTCGGATATCAATTCACCAAGTAAATTACAGCTACAGCTATTTAATAGAAGCTATAATGTCATTGGTGTATTGGCAACATTGAGTTACTAAACTGTCGGATATCAATTCACCAATTAAATTACAGCTACTTGATAGTAGCTCACGGTTGCCAGTCCACAAATAGAAGCTGTAATGTCGTCGGTGGATTGCTAACCGTGAGCAACCACTCTGTTCCTCTGAACGCAGGGCTGACAAGGAGTTGAAAAGGTCGTCTGCTTTGAAGGCATAAATAAGGTATTCAGCCCTTCCCAACATACTCCAAATCGGCAGCAGACGACTGTAAACACATCTTGGAAAAGTTATTAATATCCTCTGTAAATGAAAGTTAGTATGAAGTAGAAAATTAAACATTGTTGCAAAGTAAGACGTGCTCACCATGATATATTTCTTCTTTCGGCACAACATTTTCAAATGGCGTCTGCTACAGAAGCGTTTGCAAATGGGAAAGAGCTAAAGCTTCAAGGCAAAATCATTTATAAAACTCGTCTGCCACAGCGTGTTATGTGCTGTTTGTATCAATAATGGTTTTTAACAGTCGCCAGCGGTCTTATCTGCCAAGACTTGTCATCAATATGTATTCGTCAAATGCTGCCTAAGGCTAAAATAATCATTGAAATTTGATTTAAAACTGACATGCGTCTGTGAGCCCGAAATCCTTTTGAAAATTGTGTATTAAGTATGAAATATTGTGTGTGCTTTGTTGAATTCGGCGATCTTTAACATATTTATTTAAATTCGATTGCAAAATTAACTTTTAGTTTCTATTGATCACGACGTCCGATTTCTGGACCCCTCACTTCTTGAACCGTTTGTTTAAAAAATAGTTAAGGCAAAACTTGCTCATCGTGGGATTCTAACCCTGAACCTTGGGTACGAGCGGACGACGCTCTACTGTCATTCATGGCGAGCTTTACAACAACCATCGGGTTCCAGCTTTACTTTCTTCCATACAGACAACTGACTCGGTGCTGCTGTAGTGAGAACGTCCAAGGGTTCGATCACCATTCATACATACCAAAAGCTATAATAATAAAATTTAAAATTCGAAAACCTAACAGACGGTAGGAGTGGAACCTCTCCTTCGCGCCGAGGTTCGAACATCCAAACTAAAAGAGCAAATTCGCAACAAAAAATAAATTTCCCATGCCATAATTATTAAATGAACCGCATCTATAACATCTGATACGTTAAGGATTGAAATCATAGATTCCCTTAAAATGTATACGTGCCGACAGCAAAGGTTTTTTTGTCAAATTATAATACATAGCAAATAAACACATGCAAATCAACCAGATTTTTTCCTATCCATTCCTTATTTAACTATCTTCTTAAAAAAATGCATTTATGGTAACACGAACAGAAATAGCGTGAATAGTGACCAATCATTGAAGAGCTCTTAGAGCCTCTGGTGGTTGTAGTATTGAGTGTAGCTTTCGCCTAAACCTTTCCTTCCAGTAACACGTCTGTGTGCAGAAGACGACTTTAAAACATCTCGGGAAAAGGTCGAATATCTTTAAAGCGAAACCATATTTATCAATAATTGTATACCAGAAACTATAACACTATGATAACGCGCTCTGCGCTCTCAACCATGAACTCTCAGTTCAAAATAGATACATTTTGAGAATCAATCTGCGCTCTCAACCATGCACTCTCAGTTCAAAATAGATACATTTTGAGAATCAATTCTCATCTCATCAACCAGACCACAATACAAAGTTCTTTAATTTCAGGCTAAAAGTTCAAACTTAGCTCTGGCAGTCTGCAATTTCGGTTCGGTCGGACCGTGCCCTTCAAACGACTCGAATAAAATACTTAGAGCAAATATTGAAGTCATGTCATACACAAGCCGACCATCGAACGTATGAAACTTACAGAATATAATATCGGATAACATACTAGTATATATACGACGTTAGAACATAACCCTTTTTTATCGTGATTCCTATCCGGCGAACAGTGGATAATCTGATCAAAATTACGGAAAGATATTCTGATCAAAATTACGGAAAGATATTCTGATCAAAATTACCCAAGGATAATCTGATCAAAACAAAATTACGCAAAGATCCGGCACTCAGTTTCCGTGTGACCTTACAGTTTTTGGATAACTAGTAGTTGATTTTCTTTTCAGGTCACCTGAGTACGAAGTGCAGGTGAGATATTGTGCTCATTCACTGTCCGAAGTCCGTCGTCGTCTTCCCGAACACATTTTCTTACAAACAACTATTAGTCCTGAACCAATAAAACAAATTCATAATCATGTCACGGGAATGTTCCTTAGGTGGTCCGCGTTAAAAGATTGCTATTCTATTTAGAACTTTTGGTTGCTGCGGCACCGGGCGGAGCTTATCTTTTTTCTTATATTGTGTATGGTAAAATCTTTGCAAATGTTCCTTGGGTGACCCGCTACAAATATCGTTAAAAGTATTCGGCTCTGTTGAAAATAGGACCGTTAAAGAAGGGGGCTTGTTTTCCCTATGAATTATTTATATATAGAAAATCTTCAAAAACTTCTTGGCCAAAAATACTGGCATTTAAAGGTTCTTGGAGGGACCACGATTATTGAAAAATATTATTTACCAAAGTATATATATAGACCCGATTTTAAACTCAATTTGGGAATTATTCCTTGGGTGCCCCTTTACCGAATCAGGTGAGCGAATTGAGACCATCATGGTCCTCTTGTTTAACAATGAATTTGGATGCTTGAATTCATGCACGCATTAAAAAAAAAAAAATATAATATGCTGTTTATTGTTATCTTTGTTTATTTTTTAGTTAATTATGGTTAGTCAACTACGAAAAAAACAACCGTGGTAAGGTAAAAGTCGTTAAAATAAAATACTGGATTAACATATTTATTACAATGATTTGATTCTTGATACCATAACGTGTAACTTATACGAAGGAACCAATGGAATATTAATAGTAACACGACGTTAAAATGGTATTATGAATTACCCTGTACTTAGATAACAACTAAACAAGAGTCCCAAGAGGTAACCTTGTTTTTCAACAAATCAAGATTGCTTGATAGAAACTCGTAGATTTGATGTATTAGGGTTTTACGCCGCTTTCAACATTATTTCAGTTATATCGCGGCGACAGTTCACTTATCTCTGGGTAAACAAACCAGTACCAGACGAGAAAATGTGCATTGCCCAATCCACCATGACCGTAGTGCCGCGACCGGGGATCGAACTCGGGACACGCGGTTTCGAAATCCCCGACGCTCACCACTCGACCACAGCGGATTTCTAGAAACTCCTAGAATGTCACCAAAGGAATATTTTATATAAACATATTTGAAAGTCGGTCAGATGCTTTCAGATGAGCAGATATTTTAAGACAATTAAAAGCTAAACAGCCCGCCCTCTTTTTTAGAACAACCAATATGATTTAAATATATCTGATGAATTCTGCCAAGGAACATTTCATACAAAATTATTTGAAAATCGGTCAGAAACTGTTTAAACGAGATGGTTTTTAAAAGATTTACTAAAGTCATATCAGGCAAAACAGCCCCGCATCCTAGTGACCATGATGTTGTATCAGTCACAAATGATAGAGGGTCACCTTGGAATATTTCTACAACATTATTCGGAGAACATTGTTGCAGTTTTCCTGATTTCCATACACGGCTCAGCCTCGTCCCCTGGTGGCCAAATTTTACTACCAATGAACATGGCTTGAAGTTCAACTTAATAAACATTTCTACAAAATTAATTGAAAATCGGCTAGAAACTTTTCCCTGCATTGTGGTGGCCATGTTGTCGTATCAGTCAAAACTGATAGAGGGTCCCCTCGGAACATTTCTACAAAATTATTCGAAAAACAGCTTTGCAGTATTCACGATTTCCATATAAGGCAAGACAGACTCGCCCCCTGGCGGCCATGCAGTATTCACGATTTCCATATAAGGCAAGACATAATTTACGACCAATAAAGATGACTTGAAGGAATCCTAGAGCGTCTCCGAAAGAACATTTCTAAAACATGTTTAAGTTTATTCTTTTGGTTGCCAATGAAGCCAGGATTTTAGATGGATTCAAAAATGTTAATAGAAGTTAGGAGAAGGCATTGAGAGGATGCTTCCTGGGAAGTTTCATCCCAATTGGATCAGTAGTTACAGGCAAGTCGATTGTAAACGCATGAACGCATGCCTGTCTCATCTAAAATCAGCATTGCTTGCCTTTTGGTTAACACAACATTTCAAAACTCTTGATACATGAACAATTGAATCGCCCAATTATGCACATGGAATAGTCTACTTTATGAAATACGAGTTGTGAATGTTAATAGGTTTTGAGCGTTGCAATAAAATACACTTAGCTAGTCTGTGTTAGTATCATTAATTGTCTCGTGATGATGCACATTTTGTGCTCAAACCTTTCCACAAACAAAAAATTTGCAGCAGACGACTTCGAACTCATCTTAGCAAGAACATGAAAGTAATTGAATAATGTTGAAAACATTGTTGTTTTCAAAAATCGTCTGCCACAGCCTCTGTATTTGGGAAAGAGCTTAACACATACTTAGGTAATTTGTCACGTCGGTAGACGACTTTAACTTCCAGTTGTGTTGAATGCATTAAAGAGAGAACTGTTTTCCTGGTACTGTATGTTATTTTTAAAGTTAGCCACTTCGAAAACATCTTGTGAAATAAGGTAAAATGGTGACAATTGCAGGAATTCTTTTCATACACACTTGAAAACATCGTTATCAAGAACAATGTATCCTGTTCCCACGTCTTTTGTAAAGGCATCACATGTTGTCAGTTGCAGAGAATGGGCCAAGCCCCATAGCTTTACAATATTGATCTGGCATATGATTTTAGCGGAAAGTATGGTTTTACCTCTTACAGAGGGCATTGTGGGAAAAGATAAATTTCCTTCAAATATCTTGGAAAGTCATCTGCTGTAGGGTCTGCAACATCGATTCTCTGACAGAAGGGTTGAACCGATTGAAATAACATTTTGTATACTATTGATAATTGATTATTTTTGAAAACATCTGAGGAGAATTGAAGTACATTGACAAATTAATGTATACATGTAGTTTTGAAACGGAGCACAAAACTTTGGGAAAATAGAAACAATGACTATCGCAGGACACTCTATCTCGCCGGGTTGGAGTCTGGAAGTTAACATTCAGCCACTATCCGAGCCGTCCCACGAGAAAACCAACAGTGTGGACTCTGCGTAAAGTATCGACCCCGATCAGCCTAAGCATGCCGCGCAGGCTAATCCGGACAGCCGCTTTTCGCCGCCTGTGGATTTTCTGTTTCAGGCATCATTAATTTTCTACCTCTACCCCCCTGAGATAGAATGTGTCGGCCCGGATTAGCATGCACGGACTGTGCAGGCTGATCTGTGCCGATACGTTACGCAGAGTCCACAATGTTGGTTTTCTCATGTGCTAACATCATAAACACTAACAACAAGGCGACAACATTGACCCTCCTAGAAATTAGCCCCTGCGAGCAAAATATAAAACCTGGATCGGGTTACGGGTAAACGAGAAATAAAGAAGTTTAACTCTACTGTAGTTCAAACCTTTGTAATAATCATAACTTCGAGTAACTATGACAATAAAGTATATACTATTCTTACACATCTAATAAAAGTCATAACACAAAACAATAAATTATGCTGATATCTTCAACGTGGTCATATTTCTAATAACTACGATAATACCAGTTTCATTTAGGGATAACATTTATCATTTCCCGATGATTAATCGGAATGTATGATTCGACGAATGTTGCAGTATAATTTTGATATAGCGTTGAAAACATTACTGGAAAAGGAGACATAAATGTTTGGCTTTCATCATGTTTTTAAAAGTTTTCTGATTCTTAGTTTACAAGGTACTTTATATCAGGGAGAGGGTTATACATTTTCGACAACAACTTTCCCTAATTAATTCCATATTGCTCATTTTAATGAAATAATTAAATCCTTTCCCTAAAGATATCAACTATGAAATCTCTTCAACAGAAAGTTTTTTGAAAATATTGAGTGAAAAGGAGCAATAGTTCATAATTATTATCTTGTATAGTTTATTTTTTCCATACATTTTCAAGAGTTACTTTAACTCTGCTCTGTATGGAAATGTGTTGCTTTATCCAACGGACATGGCTCAAACAGGTTTTTCCCTATATATCTATATGTGAAACAGGTATGTACCTCTGCCACAATAACAAATGAGATAGGCAAGTTTATAAAGTCGTCAAGTTAAAGGTTGTGAAAATACACTGACTAACAAGAGCGCAAGATGTCACAATATACGCTCGTCCTGGTTTTTTTTAGACCAAGTATAGTGATAATTGGTTGTACAGCAGCCATACTTAGATAGCGGACACTGTTAGTACAGTTTTGGCCATTTCGAGGGACATAAGTGTGTATTGACTAAGATAACGTGGTAAGTTATCAAACCTGACCAAGATATTCTGCCCATCAACATATTGTCTGAATTTGGTGATGATCGGATAAAGGCTTCATAAGTTATTGAGGTGACAAGACAAATTTTGGGTAATTTCTATAATTAAAGGGTGATAACTCTCAATTGACCAAATCGAGATGACTAGTTATGGAACTTGTCTGAGATATCATCCCAATACACATTCTGACAAAATTTGGGGATGATTGGACAAAGGCTTCTAAAGTTATTGAGCTGACAACACCAATTTTAGGTTATTTCTATAGTTAAAGAGCGATAACTCTTGATTGACTAAAGCGATATGGCTAGTTATCGAACTTGTCCAAGATATTATACCAATACACATTCTGACTAAATTTGGTGATGATTGGACAAAGGCTTCTAAAGTTATTGAGGTGACAAGACCATTTTTAGGTAATTTCTAGTTATCGAACTTGTCCAAGATATTATACCAATACACATTCTGACTAAATTTGGTGATGATTAGACTTAGGATTCTAAAAGTTATTGAGCTGACAAGACCCAACAATTTAAGGTAATTTCTATAATTAAAGCGCGATAACTCTCGATTTACTAAAGCGATTATGGCTAGTTATCGAACTTGTCTGAGATATTATCCCAATATACATTCTGACAAAATTTGGTGATGATTGAACGAAGGCTTCTAACGTTATTGAGCTGACACATACTGGACGCCGGTAAAACTATAATATGATCCGTTTTTTCAAAACGGGCGTATAAAAACTATCTTGTGGGTACACAATATAATTGTCTCAGTGAGACATTTCTTTTGAGTACTTTTAAATAAGAGATACATTGCAGAGGAAACGCTCTTTTAAATATGTCCAAAAATGTTTTATTTAACCTTTCCCTCCTGCAGACGCATTCTGACTCATCTGCAGCAGACAACTTTAGAAAACATAATGAGCAATTTCTCCTTTTGCCACAATGTTTTCAAGTCTTTTCAATAATTACTGCTGTATTTATAGACATTTTCTACTTTCTTGCCCAGATGTTTTCAAAGTCGTCTGCTGCAGTTTTGCTGTATGTGGGAAATGGTAAACAGGAAGGCAAAATCAAAGACCTTTTAACTCATAGAAAATATAGAATGACAACCTACCTTTCTGAACATGATACATTGTCGAGAAAAACGCTGTGAAGAATGACGTTGAATATTTCCCCGCATTAACAATGTGTGGAAACAGGAGCTTGGTATCTCGGTAACGTCGAAGACACTGAGCGAATCTCCACCAGGCTGGTAGTATCCCGATGACTGCACGAATGCCGTAAATATGTTTGGTGCAAACACCTGGGTCTAGAAAATAAGAAATAGTTATCAATTAATTTTCAATTGATTGCATATCCCTTTCCCTCATACGACAATTCTTCAGCAGACGACTTTGAACATATTTTGTTAAAAAATGGAAAATCTCTATAATTAAATTGATAACCTATGACTAAAAGTGGAAAACATTGTGGCAAAAGGAGAAATT
>JAUELF010253964.1:0-21035 GCA_031471495.1 Clinocardium nuttallii
CACCCTGTATCTAGTGTTCTGTACACATGAATAACACCCTGTATCTAGTGTTCTGTACACATGAATAACACCCTGTATCTAGTGTTCTGTACACATGAATAACACCCTGTATCTAGTGTTCTGTACACATGAATAACACCCTGTACAGGTAGTGTTCTGTACACATGAATAACACCCTGTATCTTGTGTTCTGTACACATGCATAACACCCAGTACAGGTAGTGTTCTGTACACATGAATAACACCCTATATCTAGTGTTCTGTACATAAATAACACCCAGTACAGGTAGTGTTCTGTACACATGAATAACACCCTTTACAGGTAGTGTTCTGTACACATGAATAACACCCTGTACAGGTAGTGTTCTGTACATGAACAAAACCCTGTACAGGTAGTGTTCTGTACACATGAATAACACCCTGTACAGGTAGTGAGAGTACATGAATAAAACCCTGTATCTAGTGATCTGAATATGAACAACGCCCCCTGTAGGTACTAAGTGTTCTGTACATGAATATAAAAAAACCTGTATCTGCCCGGACTGGTGTTCTGTACATGATTACCATCATGTATGTATATATAGTGTTCTGTACATGAATACCATCATGTATGTATATATAGTGTTCTGTACATGAAAAACTATGTAGGTAGTGTTCTGTACATGAATAACACCCTGTATCTAGTGTTCTGTACATGAATAACACCCTAAATCTAGTGTTCTGTACATAAATAACACCCAGTACAGGTAGTGTTCTGTACACATGAATAACACCCTGTACAGGTAGTGTTCTGTACATATGAATAACACCCTGTGCAGGTAGTGTTCTGTACATGAATAAAACCCTGTATCTAGTGTTCTGAATATGAATAACACCCCATGTAGGTACTAAGTGTTCTGTACATGAATACAAAAAAACCTGTATCTGCCCGGACTGGTGTTCTGTACATGAATAACACCCTGTATCTGGTGTTCTATACATGAATACCATCATGCATGTATATAGTGTTCTGTACATGAAAAACTATGTATATAGTGTTCTGTACATGAATACCATCATGCATGTATATATAGTGTTCTGTACATGAAAAACTATGTATATAGTGTTCTGTACATGAAAAACTATGTATATAGTGTTCTGTACATGAATACCATCATGTATGTATATATATCTAGTGTTCTGTACATGAATAACACCATGTATGTATATAATTATGTACATGAATAACACCATGTATCTAGTGTTCTGTACATAACACCATGTATGTACTATATAATGTTCTGTACATGACTTACACCCTGTATGTATATTTAGTGTTCTGTACATGAATAACATCATGTATACATGTATATAATGTTCTGTACATGAATAATACTCTGTATGTGTATAATGTTCTGTACATGAATAACACCCTGTATCTAGTATTCTGTACATGAATAACTACCTGTATCTAGTGTTCTGTACATGAATAACTACCTGTATCTAGTGTTCTGTACATGAATAACACCATATAGCTGGTGTTCTGTACATGAATAACACCCTGTATCTAGTGTTCTGTACATAACACCCTGTATGTGTATAATGTTCTGTACATGACTTACACCCTGTAGGTGGTGTTCTGTACATAACACCATGTATGTATATAATGTTCTGTACATGACTTACACCCTGTATGTGTATAATGTTCTGTACATGACTTACACCCTGTATCTAGTGTTCTCCTTTTGGCATAATGTTTTCAAAAGTTGTCTACTGCAGATGCATCAGAAGGCGTTTATATGTGGGAAAGGGTTAAAACATTAACAACCGTGTTTATCCTTGAAAGTATTTAATCTTTTCTTGCATGCAACAAACCTCCAGCAGATAACTGAAAATATGCAGACAAAATATTAGGAAAATCTTAAAGATAACTTTTTTAAAACATTGTGGCAAAAGGAGAATTTGCTCAAAGGGGGCAATTTATTCATTTGCCACAATCTGTTCCAACTTGTTTCAGTAGTGATACCTTCATTAGTAGATATTTTCAGTTTTTTTGTCTAGATGGTTTCGAAGATGTCTGCTGCAGATTTCTTGTATAGTCTGATGGGAAAGGGTGAAGTTTGGTGTTTATCCTTAAAAGGATTTAAGGTTGCAGAAAAACATTTTTTATTAGAATTACTGGATTTATCCAGAAAAAGATTATGTCATTTATTCATTTAAATCTATAATTAACCATCATAGTTAAAAGGTTATCTTTAGAATTTATACAGAACAGTAATCTCCGCTCTAATAGGTCTATTAAACATGATAATTGATAAGATGAATCTGAAATTCAATTTACAAAGGAGTAGAAAATTAATGTCACGTTTGCATAGAAAGAAATCTGAGGAAACTTAAATTTAGGCAACATCTATAAAAGTTATTATAACATTTTTTCAAAATACAAGAAATCTGCAGCACTGACGACTTTGAAAACATCTACACAAAAGTATGGAAAACTTGAAAAAGTAGTAACTATTGAATAATCTGTTAATATTTTTGCAAAATGAGAAATTACTCGTAATAAGCAATTATTTAACCACAATGATTTAAAAAGTCTGTGAATGCTTCAGGTCTGTCAAAATGTGTCCGCAAGTGTGAAAGGGGTTACCCGTTATCCTCATACAGTTTTCATTGGGTACACCTACGATTTATTTATTTATAAGGGTTTTACGCCGCATTCAACATTTTTTCAGTTATATCACGGCGACAGTTCACTTATTCATGATCCCTGGGTAAACAAACCATGAGTACTAGGCTAGAAAATGTGCCTTGCACAAGGGCACTCCAACATGACTGTAGTGCCGCGACTGGGGATCGAACCTGTGACACACTGTTTCGAAATCCCCGACGCTACCCACAGCGGATTCCTGGTACAGTTACTACATGCAGATGACTTTAAAAAGGATAATAATAATGCTCAAAAAGAAATGTTTTCTCCTTTTTCCTAGACCGTCTTTGCAACTCTCTATCAAAAGTGTTAAATTCTGTTTTCCAAATTAAGCGTTTAATCCTCGCGAATAATTTTGAAGCAGACGACTTTAAGACTATCCTATTGAGCCTAATGGAATAATTAATATGTAGCCGAAAAACATTTTACGAAGTAGAAAATGATTTAAAAGATGATACATCAAATATGTAATGGGTTTTCTATGATGATTATTCAACCCTTTCTCACATATAGACACTTTCAGATGCCTCTGCAGCAGACGTCTTTTGAAAACATTGTTTCTTCTTTTGCCACACAGCTTTAATTAACCCTTCCCCTCATATAGACTCTTTCTTAAGCCTCTGCAGCAGACAGCTTTTTAAAAACATAGTGACAAAAAAAGAAATTGCTCAAAACAAGCAATTTTTCCTTTTGCCACAATGTTTTCCACTTTTAGTCAGGTTATCCTTTCAATTAACCCGTTCCCACTTGCAGATGCATTTAAACGCAATAACATGATGAGCAATTTCTCCTTTGGCCACAATGTTTTCAACTTTATTTAACAATTAAGCTACGTTTAATGGAGATTTTTCAGGTTTTTGTCAACATGTTTTCAAAGTCATCTGCTGCAGATTTATTGTATGTGGGAAGGGGTTAAAGAGATTTTCTATTTTTTGACAACATAAATTTGTTCAAAGTCGTCTGCAGCAGTAGTGTCTTTTGAGGGAAAGGGTCAACTCTCCTTTTTAGTTATAATAAAGTGATCATACTTTTAGTTATAGGGATTTTCCATATATTTGCATGGTTGCGTTCAAAGTTTTCTGCTGCAGATTTGTTGAAAGCCGGTAATTTAAATGTTAATAAATAAATGATAAGATCCTCTGTTTGCAATACTTCAGGATTTAATTCAAATCTTAAAAGTGATTTTAACAATTTCCCATGGAGGTTTCGAGTTTCAGTAAACCATAAATACCTGATATAAGTTTTGAGCGTTCTGCAGCAGACGACTTTGAACAGTTTTTGTCAATAAAGGTTAAAATCTCTATAATTGAATAAATAACCTACGACTACAAGTGGAAAACATTGTGGCAGATGGCTTGGGTAACATTTAGGCAAAAATATTGAAAAGATGTATAACTGAAGATTTCAAACAGGAGAATTGCTCATTATTGAAAAGTTGTATGCTGCAGAGGCATCAGAAAGTGTCTGTATCTGGGAAAGGGTTAATTAAGAGAGATTAAAATAGTGGGGAAAAGACAAAACAATAAAATAATATGCTGTAATACTATGTTGGAAACTGTAATTTCTGTACACATTAAACATAATGGAATAGAAATATAATTAGAGTCAATTATTACATTATGTACAATCTGTATGATTAAGTAAGTGGATAAAATATCAATTAATTTAGCTAAATCATTTAGAGAATTCTTGTAAAAGCGTTGTTCTGATAGTGCAAATTAATTGTCTGTTTTTCGTAAAGATTTTTTTTTTATGCATCCTATGCAAAAATTGTTGAAAATGGAGATATTGTTTGTTTAACCCTTTCCAAAAGAATCCGCTGTGGTCGAGTGGTTAGCGTCAGGGATTTCGGAACAGGGTGTCCCTGGTTCGATCCTCAGTCGCGGCACTACGGTCATTGTGGAGTGCCCTTAGCTGTCGATGCGCCATAAAACAATATTCATTCATTCATTCTGGCGAAACAGCCTGTGGAGAGCTGTCTCTCCTGAAATCTGCATTGTTTGACACATGAAAATTAAATTTTACTAAATTGCCTGTCAGTCGAACAAGGAGTGGTCCGATTGTTAACATCAAGAGTGGACTGTGAACAATTAGAAAGTGAAAGAGTAAAAACCCGTGCACTACAGGTTTAATGAACGCTCCAGGAAATCATCAATATGGCACTCGCGTCTGGATAGTGTCGATCCAGTACAACTTGCAAATCAGCGCGGTCAAATCTAAATATGCACTGTTCGTTTAAGTTAGTACAAAATTTTCAAAGTTATTTCTAAGATATAATTGGTAAACAAACAAATATTTGTCCACATCCATGAAATACATAACGGGTGCTTTTTCAAGAGTGCGTCTCGATTTCTCTTGGCGTTGAATTTTTATAAATAATTCAATATCAGATAATAACATGTCCATCAAAACTATCAATTACTGCATCATTAATAATGAAACAGTACATGACGACAGTATAACTCCATATCATACGGATATCCCATTTAAATGTCAAAAATATGTAAAATCTATATGAAAGTGCTTTTAAACTCAGCATGGGTAAAACCACCTTTCCCATAATGTTTTTAAACGTCGTCTGCTCTAGCTGCGTCGTAATACGTCTGGTTATTCTAAGTTGTCGTTAATTTCAAGTTCTCAGTGTTGGGGTCGTTTACCCCACGACATGCCTAACGTAGCACAATATAGGGTTTTATTTCCAATATTCAGACAAAAGCTGATCTGTTGAATAATTCAAGGTAAATGATTATTAACCGATAAACAATTGGGGACGTGGATCGATATTAATTTGAAATGTATGGGCTACGTTAATTATTTTTTTATTCTGTTGTTTGTTTGTTTTTTAATCACCTGCCGAGCCACGGTAGATCAGTAGGCAGCGACGAGGGCTGTCAATATGTCAATCCAGGTGAATTCGAATCCCGGCTCGGCCAACTTTCTTTCCGACGTTTGACAAAAAGTCAATGCGGCATGCGTCATTCGTCTTCCACCAATTGATTGGAAAGGTCTATGTGGCAAAGCAGCAAGCTGCTTGGGAAGATTGTTGTGTGGAGTACTGGTGTGGGAAAACCAGGAAATACATGAGTATGTGAACTGGTCGCCGTGACATGACTGAGAAATTGTTAAACACGGCGTTTTCATGCCGAGCACTCGATGCTCATATTTGCAGAGATAGCATGACGATGTTGCGCTGGCGACAGGACACTCTCTTTACGCAGGAAATGTCCTTGATATACCTGAAATACTGCCAAAATTAGCACCAAAGAAAATTTCAAACAAACGTAACCTAATTTGAGCATTGGAGAGTCAGATAAGCTTGTGCCTCTGATTCGTTCCGCGAGATAACTAACATTATCGACTCGGATCAGCCCAAGCATGCCGCGCAGGCTTACCTGGATATACACCTTTCGCCTCCTGTTGATTTTCTGTTTCAGGAATCACTACTCTATATATCTGCCTTCTGAGACGGGATATGTCGGCCCGGACCAGTCTACGCGGACAACGCAGGCTGATCTAGTCGTTACATTACGCAGATGCCATAATGTTGGTTTTCTCGCGGGACGGCTAATCTGCTTACTGTTTCTCAAGCCAACTAATTCTCATAAAACAGAGCAGGTGGACAAAAGATCTAATCTACTCTGTTAAGAAAGGACACCTTTTCCCATGCACTGGCTCAAAATTTAAAGAATTTACAGTGAAATATGTTATAATCCCCCCTGACATTGGTAGTTTGATACGTTTGCAACGCGTTTTCGGCTAATCCAAAATAAATGGCGGCTTTGTCATTATTGCTTTCCGCCTTAATGTGTGGTGATCGCAAAGTGATCAAAGTGACATTGGTCTATACATTTTTCCCTCTGAGGCGGAATGTGTCGGCGTGGATTAGAATTCGCCGACTGATCTGGGTCGATACATAACACAGAGACTATAATGTTGGTATTCTCGTTTGTTATCGCTTTTTGGCGCTCTTTTTGTTGTTGTCCCGTCTGCAAGCACGGCGATATCAAACAACAACAAAATATATAATACAGACGTCATTTTACGCATTTGTAGAACAAGGCATATGAAAAACATTGTGGGAATGTGAGAAATTTCTAGAATTTAGTAGTTTAAAATTTGCCAATAAAAGTTTGAACTCAATGACAACATACTATTTGAGCCTGTCCATGGACAAAAAGTACAAATTGTATTTGTTTGTTCGAATCCAGATCTGCTTGTGCAACCACATATTCTAAAATCAAGATCTAAACTGTTCAAATATTACTTACTTACACAAGCCCGTAATAAGATGATCAGAACACTGTTCAGAAATGCCAAATTGTACCTTCTCGCATGCCCTGGCTCAAACGGTATACTGCCAATCTTCTCGTCATTGCTGTCCTCTCATATTTTCAAAGCAGACGACACTAAAATATCCTAAATGATTGGTTTTACACAGGTTTAACTGCATATTGTTATAGGTTGATGTTAGGTCAGTTTTGAATCAAGTCAGATTGTGTGAGCGTATTATTACGTTATATGACGTCAATTATAGGACCGACCAAATGACAAGAAAATTGCATCAATTATTTTATCTTTGATCCAGCTTTTGGTAGGGGTTTACTATGACTTTGTGATAAGGGAGAAATGCCGAAAGTACCGCATGTTACGCAATGCTCTATATACATATATAGGTCAAATTACGCCAAATAGTCCCTAAATAAACATTGTTTGCGTAGCAATAAGTGTATACCATCACCAGTATGCATTCAATATATGACACCGAGTTTAAATTCATTGTAAATGTGTAAAGGATGCACTGGAAATGATTGATTTGATCACATTAAGTATTTTGACCTTGATAGAAAGTGAAATTAGAGAATGCGAAACCCCGGTTTTGTCCGGGTCCGATTTGGTCAAAAATGACAATAACCATTTTCTTAAGATTGTTTTAAAAGTAAGAGGTAACCTTTTTTAATGACATTCGATGTTCTACATGAGAAACGTTTACAAAGTGTGACAATTGAGGTCTGAACCTAGTCGATAAACATGGAAACAAAGAAGCAATTTATTTGGTGTATTGTGACCTACATATCGGGTACCAGTACCATTACCATGGTATCAGTACCGTGATCAGTTCAAGCATGGTTACGAATCAGCCAATCAAATCATACCTTTCTAACAGAGCGTGCATTTAACTGTTATTTGTTGTAACCAAAAGAGAATCCATCAATGTATTTGGTGGGAGGATTTTCTAACATTATATAGCGTGAAATATGTCTGAAGTTTATGTTTTAACCCAGTTTTCTTTTTTGAAGCACAACACAATTTTTTCAACAGATTAAAAGTGATTTGTTTCTAAGTAAGAAGAAAACATATGAACAATATTATAAATATAATATATGTTTTGACCGTTTGAAGTTGCCTTAGAGTGATACCTAGACCGTGGATTCACTTAAACGTTAACAATTTCCCATATACAAAAACCCACAGCAGACGACTTTTAAAGCCCCACTGTTTATCTGAAAATATAATTATTGAATGGTGTTGAAAAAACACATAGCAAAAGGAAAACATTCTCATTATGTGTTCACTCTTTGCGACAACGTTTTCAAAATGAGCCGTCCCGTGAGAAAACAAACATTATGGCATCTGCTTAATGTATCCGCTGTCCGCGCAGACTGATCCGGGCCGACACATTCTGTCTCAGGGGGATAGAAGTGTAGAGTAATGATTCCTGAAACAGGAAATCCACAGGAGGCGAAAGTGTCTGCCCGGGTTAGCCTGCGCGGCATGCTTAGCCGGACCAGAGTCGACACTTTACGCGGAGACTACATTAGTTTTCTCGCGGGACGGCTTAAATGTGTCTGCTTTAGATCCGTCAAACTGTGTCTCAGTGTGGGAAAGGAGTCAAATTTACATTAAAGCGCTGAACGAGTATTTGGGATTCTATTTCGTCCTCTTCGGTCACAGAAAATTCCCCGGCCTCATATTATTGATTAGTCTTGTATTTGTTGAACCATAAATTATGTATGATGGAACTGTTTGCGTTGTATAATTTGAAACAAGGGAGTGTCGCAAAAACCTATTAACTATTGAAATCATTTTAAAAACGAAACGACGATGAACAATAGTGTTATTTACAGCGGATATGGTGTTTCGTTTTATGTTGCTTAGTCCTTATAAGCCGCTTCAGGCACATAACAATAGAGCTTACAAATTTGTCTAAACACACCAAGCACAAGGACCACCAGTCAGCACAATTTTCAAACAATGTATATTCAGGTGAGACAGCTCGTGGCATTGTATGCCACTTAGACATTAACTTTTACCAAAATATCCTGTTAGGCGAAAAATGGAGAGGTCCAATTTTTAACATGGAAGAGTCAACTTTGTGAAATTCGGAAGAACTAGAACTAGCCATATTTGTCTTGTGTTACGTTATCTGAATACGCCAAATGTTGTATGTGTAAGGTAAAGGCGTAAAATACTCGTACGAGTCCATGTTAAAGCGCAATATAACACTCATACAATTCATTATGTGTATAGGCGCAACCTCATACTAAAGAAATCCGTTTATAGGTACAACCTCAGACATCTAACCATTCCGGCACAACCTCAGACATCATACAATTCCGTATAAATGCGCAACCGTAGACTCAAACAATTCAGTGTATATAGGAGATAAACCTCAAATTCACACATATAGGCGAATATAGGCGCAACCCCAGACCATGCTGTCTAGGTATGCATAGTTGTGCCCATATAAAGGTCAATAAGGGTTAAGCTATTGCGTCTACAGATGTAGTGCTATATTAACTGGTGCTTCTAAGGTTAAATTACAAGTGGGCAGACAAGTTTCAGGAATCATTACTCTATACCTATATTCCCCTGTGGCGGAATGTGTCGGCCCGGATCTGTCTGTGCAGACAGCGCAGGCTGATTTGGTCAGCACATTACGCAGATGCCATAATATTGGTTTTCTCGCGAGACGGCTCAATTCAAACTACGTAGTTAGATACAAGGCAATCCGGGTGCGATACAGTAGCTTTTTCAGAAGACACCCCTTGTTTTGTTTCAACGTGCCTCATTGTATTGCACCGATACACACAAGGAATATTCCCGGAAAGGACTTGACTTCTAATCGAGTCGTAGACAACCAGATCGTGAGCTTGGTGTTAAACGGTTGCAACTAAAGACCTATTCTAAAAATCCTGGTTTAGGGGCAATTTTGACCACTTTGTAAACAATGCAAATTTAGATGCCATTGCTCAGAACGAAAACAGATTTAACGCTTTTGAAGACTAAATGGCGAGGTGATTAACCTTGTTAAAAAACCAAAAGCAATGTTAGTTACAACCTTTTTACGTCATGGACCTGGATTGACAAAGGGAGACAATCAGAACCTGGATCTGGATTGACACTCCTGCGTATAACTAGAACACGGGAGCGTTTTTGTTTTAGTGGAACTGCCAAAGTTATTCTACGCCTTTGTATTTTCCTTTGATGATAAAGAATGTGTTTCCGGAACGCTTACTCGGTTCGATCTCATAACCCCTGGATTGACAAAACGCGTCGCAACCGATTGAGCTACCGGTGCTCGGCCCCTCTTTAAATAAAGTCCAAGGACAGCGAAACAATTATGAATGCAGTTTGTTCATCTGCAGCATGCAACGACACAAAGAGTATTATTATATATTGATCACGGTGTCTTTTTGCCGGAATCCAGACGAATAATCTCATTTTATAATTGTTTTAATTTGTAAAACGCAAATTTTAATCAATAGATGTCCCAACGATAACATTTCAAGCAATAGTACCTTTCAACCAATGGTTATGAATAATTCTATTGTTATTTTTACATCAAACAATGCGACTAATAATATGGCAATTTTTAAACATGAATATTTCATTTTTAAATGCGCATTTAAATTTCCTTCGTTGTTTAGTAATTCAAAAAGAATTAGAAATGACTTCGAACCAAGCCCAGAGCTTTAGAAAAGGGACATTTTTCATATTCGAACATCCTTCTTTGATGCTCAAACCCTATATTGTGGGTTCTCAAATCGTCCCCCTGTGACGATATCTTTGAATATCCACCACAAAGGCTTTGGTTGAGTAATAAGAGAGATAGTGTGAGGAAAGTCCAGTAAGTCACCCTTATCTAGTTCGATGCATGCCAGGCTAGTTTATTGTGGGTTTATTAAAGTCGTTTACAACAAATGTTCAATTATATCATTACGACAGTAGTTTTCCTTATCCATGATCTTTGGGTAACTTGTCAGACGTTTCGTCTAGAGCTATGCTACTTTCTTGTCAGACGTTTCGTCTAAAGCTATACTACTTTCTTTGCAGACGTTTCGTCTAGAGATATGCAACTTTCTTTGCAGACGTTTCATCTAGAGCTATGCTACTTTCTTGTCAGACGTGTCGTCTAGAGCTATGCTATTTTCCTATCAGACGTGTCGTCTAGACATATGCTTCTATCTTGTCAGATGTGTCGTTTAGACCTATGCTACATTCTCGTCAGACGTGTCGTCTAGAGCTATGCTACTTTCTTGTCAGAGGTTTCGACTAAAGCTATGCTACTTTCTTGCCAGATGTGTCGTCTAGACCTATGCTAATTTCTTGTCAGACGTGTCGTCTAGAGATATGCTACTTTCTTGTAAGACGTGTCGTCTAAACCTATTCTTCTTTCTTGTCAGACGTGTCGTCTAAACCTTTGCTACTTTCTTGTCAGACTTGTCGTCTAGAGATATGCTACTTGCTTGTCATACTTGTCGTCTAGACCTATGCTACTTTCCTGTCAGACGTGTCGTCTCCAGCTATGCTAAAATAAAAAAAATATATGCTCAGTTCAAGATATCATTATTTACAGAGTTAAATGACATGAAATAATTGAAAACTAGTGGAAAAACAGTAGTAAGCCATACTGGTTTGACCCTGAATTATTTATACCCAATATAACCCTTTTCCCACTTGCAGACACTTTCTGACGCCTCTGCAGCAGACGACTTTTGAATACATTGTGAAAAATGGAAAAATTTCTCCATTTGCCACAATGTTTTCAAGACCATTTCATAATTAATCTCTCCTTTAAAGAAAATTTCCTCATGTATGTTAGTATGTTTTCAAAGTCGTCTGCTGTATATTTGCTGCATGTGGGAAAGAGTTAAACAGCATTTACTAACACTGTCTACCAATATTGCAGATAAATATATCGTTTGGCTTGGGTTATTGTGTCATTTAAAGTAAACTTGAAATAATTCCGTATAAGCTAGACATATTTCTCTCCAACTAAGAGATAAATCGTTATACAGCGTGGAATATTTGATAATCTGGTCCGAGGCATAGTTTTGCGCATGTAAGCTTGTAAGAAGCTGATAAAATCACACAGCGTAAGATCGCTCCTGTTGTTCTCTGAATGGTATATCAATTATGGGAAGAAAATGTGTCTCATCTCTCATAATTGGCAGCATTACGAATATTTCAAATCATTATTAAACCCACAGCTAAATTAATGTTTACCTTTTTCCTTGCACAGGTTATATAGTAACATTAGACGCGCTAACCATGACCTTATGCTAGAGAGAGGTAGATAACAATCGATTCCAAGAAATGACCCTTTATGCCTTGATGAAAATATGTACATTATTGAAGATGAGTTTAAGTTCTGTTACGAATGTCCTACTTATGACGATTAAAGAGACATTCATTTAAAAGTACATGTACCCTGGATAAACAACATACTCTAGACAAATGTTATGCAAAATTAACTATAAATATTCAGCCTGAGGTATACACTACTTCAAAATCCATTCACTATCTCAATTCTTTCTCAGCTTCACAAGTCAGTGTTATAATGTATTGCGTCACTCTTTGTTGTATATACATATCAATTGTGTTGTATAATGGGCCGGTGGCCTAAAGTACGAAATAAATATCTTGTATCTAGCTTGTATCTTGTTATATTGGGATAACAGTAGTTTATTTTATGGCACCGTCATTATATATCACAACGTAGGCATGATGCAATAGTTTGATGTCATATAATAACATCCGGGCAACAGATAATCTCCGATGGATATTACTTTATACTAGATAATTATGATTTTGTTCAACCTCGGATATTTGGATTGTTTTTTAAATTTTCGCAGTATATGGACTATTGTGGACTACATCTTATTAAAGTCCGAGAGATATCTTAAACAAGTTATATGACAAAACACGCCTTTTCAGACTTAAAGTATCGACCCGGATCAGCCTAAGCATGCCGCGCAGGCTTACCCTGATAGACACTTTTTGCATCCTGTTAATTTTCTGTTTCAGGAATCATTACTCTGTCCCCCTGGGACAGATTGTGTGGCCCGGATCAGTCTGGTCGATACATTGCTCAGAGGCCATAATGTTGGTTTTCTCGCGGACGGCTCATATATTTTACAAACAAATAGTTTATTAAATACTTGCCATGTGGTAGCACATTGAGTTCAGAATGTATCATAGATCATATATTTGCGTGTGTATTATATTTACAGATGAACATTTTGGTATCCGTTGGATTGCTTGTCCTGTCTTTTGTGTGTAAGTATGAATTATGTATTGGAGCCACGCTGTGGGAAAAAAGAAAACAAGGGTTTTCCACATTAGCCATCCAGTCATGCAAACACCGTAGATACATCTTAATTACGGGTTGGAATATAAAAGAAAGATTGTGTTTGTAAGCCCTTTTCCATACTACACAAATGCTTCAGACAACGTTGCACACTTAGTATGTTGTATTGTATTATACGCAGTACATTTTCGTGGATTCGCGGTACATATTTCATTTGACGTGGTACATTTTGCATGATATGCAGTGCATTTTATATAATATATCGTGGTTATTTAATAATATGCAGTACAACAGTATAAAGATAAAGTATACTAACCATTATATAGTGTGCAAACAACAGCATATGCAATACAAACAAGATTATATGCAGTCATTTCGTGGTTAAAACTTAATATGCGGTGGTTTAAACTTTATACGCGGTGCATTTACCTTGGGGATTATCATACTTTCCGGCATTCTCCGGAATTATTTACGGAAACTACCGAGCATGACAGATAGAATGCTATCAGACTACGAATCATGCCGAATGAACAGACTTATCTGGATGTACAATGCTTCCTAAAGCCGAGTTGTAACTTTTCGCATGGAGAAGGCTTATATTATATGTAAATATGTCAAGTTCTAAGATGAATTTAAACGCTTTCCCACACGCAGATGCCCAAATATTATCGGCAGAAATTAACGAGTAAGCTACGAACTATGGCACCGTAAAGTCAACATCGAGAACAGGTCTTAACCTTGCAGGCAACCTCGACGATTGTTTATCTGCGTGGTCAAATAAAACATGGATATTTTTTAAAGTATTGCACCAATTGGGGTTAGAAGAAAATGTGCACAAGTCTGTCGAACAAAAGATAAGCATAGACATTGTTTCAGAGTACGAGTTTCAATGTTTAGGTATAACTTACACTAGGATAATGGAACTTTGTACGAAATGTATCAAATAAGGTGATGCTAAGCCTGAAGCTGCCGACGGCGAATTCCAAATTCCGAAGGAGACATTGGAAAGTCTTTTTAATATTAGATATTTATGTTAAATATATATGTCCGACTCGGTATTTTCCGGATAAATAATTACGGAATATGCCGGAAAGTATGATCGTCGTATTGAAATATGCACCATGTATTAATTAGTATGGGCCGAACATATTGTTAAATACATTGCGTACTATGATGTTTTATGAACACATACATACTAACTCACTAGCTATAAAGGTACGTGCAAGCACTTCATATATTTAAACATACATCACATCTATTGACCAACATACAACGTATACATGTAAAACTACTGCATATACAAACAAATACACCACATATAATGTCATTTGTACTGCATAGTGTATAGTTTGTTTTGCTTGTGACGTTGCTTATACAACATATACTGGTTATTCTACTGTTTAAACACTATATTGCACTGCATATCATGCAAAATGTACCTCGTCAAATGAAATATGTACCACGTCAAATGAAATATGTACCACGTCAAATGAAATATGTACCGCGTATCCATAAAAATGTACTGCGTATAATAAAACACTACATACTAAGACAGTACAGGCGTTCCATACAACCGGCTAGGCAAACATATGAAATCTCCGTATATAAATGTATAATTATTAAATTGGGTTGAAAGAGTTTTGCCTAAAGGAAACTGTGCTCGTTTTAACATTGTATCGGATGAAGTAATAAGACATCATGTACGCGGATGCATAACCTAAATGTTGATACCAAATATGCATACCTACTCTGAAGAATCACGTGATCACAATAGAAACCCAAGTGCATCGTTTTTTGTGTTTTTTGCTTCAGTATTTACTCTTTTATTCTTGTTGGTCTTAGATTTATACAGCTTGTTTTAAATTGTTTTAAATTCATATCTGTTTCGAGCCACGCTAATAAGCGCTTATTATGAACTACGATTGAAGACGGGTCAGCCAAAAAACAAGAATCTTGTACATTTCTTATTTAATCCCAGATCATGTGACATGTACAACAACGTACGCTGTGGCAATGTTGGGACTCGACCTTCAGGACGGGAGTGAATCGTCCAATACATTCGAGGTCGTGATGATAAACGATGGAAACAGTAGCATTGAAGTCAAAATAGAAAGTGAGACTCTTTATATTTGTTGTTTTCAGTAAATGACATTGCCTGTCCGGGTTCGCCTGTGCGGTATGCTAATGCTGATCCGGGTCGATACTTTACGCAGAGACCACAATGGGGGTTTTCTCGCGAGACGGCTCAGATGTACTATTTCAGTGTTTAATGGAGAAAAGAATTATTGGATTCTAATTTGAGCGCAGCTTTGCCAAAATTAACCTTAAAGCAATAGCAATCAGTGAAGAGCCATATCACCCTGCACATCCGCGTAGTTTGATCTTGCTCCGAGCTGTTCACCAAGTCATAGCATGTCGAAAGACACGTCTGACAATAGGAGGCGAAACGTGGCTATCCGGGTTGACCTGCACAGCATGCCTAGGCTGATCCGGATCGATACTTTACGCCTCCTGTGGATTTTCTGTTTCAGGAATCATTACTATATACCCTATCCCCCTGAGATTGAATGCGACGGCCTGGATCAGTCTGCGCGGATTGCGCAGGTTGATCTGGGTTGATACATTATACAGAAACCATAATATTGGTTTTCTCGAAGGACGGCTGAATTATGATGATATGATAACTTTAAAAACAGTATTGTGTCGTGGTTTCTAAACTCGTCTGCTGTAGATGTAACGAGATGCGCCAGTACGATCAATAGAATCATATTGAAAACGTCAAAATGCATTGAAACCCCGATAAGTATCTGTTCGGCCGAATTATTCGAGTGTTTGATATGTTTTCTTAAGCAGCCGGCTACAAAAAAAGAATATCGGTAGTTTGCCCAATTAAAAGAATGCTGTAAGCAAACGTAATCAAATACTCAAGTCAAACTACAGTAACAAGACACATGAATTAGCAGCAGTTACTACCGTAAGTTAACGTTACTGAACGCACTGAAGGTGGTGAGTATAACCCTGATTAATGAAAATGACTCATGTTTGTTTCTTCTATCGTTGAAGTCATTAATATAACAATATACCATCGTACTTTATTCACAGCGATTGACACACAACTAAACCCAGTAACACGGACGATTCCTTCTAAAACCGTAGACAAGTACGACAGTTTCTCAAATAACGTATTGAATGGATCGGAAATCGCGAATAAAACTGTCATCTTTTCGTCTGACGATGACTTCATACTTCAAGTATTTTCAAGAACTGATACTCACTCAGAAGCTTTACTCGGTATCCCGATTGAGGCACTTGCAGGGCCACTACAGATTGACAATGTCTATGAGTATGTCGTCACTACTTTCTGTGCAACTTCAGGTTATTGCCAAATGGCAGTGACGTCGAATGAACGCGTGGATGTTAGATTAGAATTTCCAGGTCACGTGAACGATGTTGTATTTTGTATTGGAATGAGATTTTTCCGGAGCTGGCGTGATAATCTTGTTACTCTTGATAAGTTTGACGCGATACAGATTGAAACTACGAGGGATTTGACAGGAACGCATATATATAGCAAGGGTGTCCCAATCGTTGTCTATGTCGGTTCACGGAACGTCACCAAGGGAACGATGACCAAACATATGTTGGAACAGTTGACACCATCTTCACACTGGGGAACAAAATTCGGCGTTAAGACACTTGGTCAAAACAATTATGGGGATGTTATAAAAATAGCTGCGAATTGGCCGAATACTTTGGTTAAAATTCAAGGTTTTCCAAATTTCGTCATCTCTAACAGAAGTCACGTGGTTTCCCGCAGACTTGATAAAGACATGGTAACCTATATTGAAGCTAGTCATCCAATTCAGGTAAGTGAGAAAAGTTGTCACTATATTTATTTTTGGTTTCATTTAAGAATAAAATCTCAAAACCCGTGGTTGATTGGTGAATAAACAATGGCTTAGAGTTCTGATGCGCAGGAATTAACTACGAATGCTAGTTTCTGACCCAATAGTACCTATATTCGAACTTGACCTAGATATCATTAAGACAAACATTCTGACAAAATATTAAGCTACTGAAACAAAACATGCGGCCTCCAGAGTGTTAGCAATACTTTCAATCAATTTAGCCTAGTGACTCGGCATGACCCATATTCTTAAGATAGACATTTTGACCAAAGTCTAAGCTGCTGAATCAAACATTGCGGCTTCTACAGTGTTAAGAAGATTTACCTTCAATTTGGCCAAATTCTTTCAATTTGATCTAGCGACCTCACGTATCTTAGACCCAACATGACCCATGTTCAAACTTGACCTACATATTATCAATAGTGTTTACATGCTCAAGTTGAAGATGCAGCATCCAGTGTTAACGAGTTTTCCCTTAAATGTGACATAGTGATCTAGTTGTTGACCTCATATGTTGATGGAGATGAATGTTCATGAAGATAAGATGCAAAATGTAGTTTGTGGTAGTAGTTTAAATTGAAATAATGAAGAAATGTTACCGACAACTTACGTTTGTTTAAATGATAGATAGCTGATATTTGTAACGTCGTATTATCATTGGTTAAATGACGTCACGCTATTGAAATAAACAATGACGTCATTTTCCTAGAGGTCATGAAAGGTCGACCGGTTCATGCAAAATGAACAGAATTTAATTGTACAGAAAATCAAGTTCGAATGTAAATATATAACAATGACCTTACCCAAATGACTGGGTAAAAACAATCTCATGCTTCTTTTCTGTCTAAAACTACCTTCATATAAAGTTTGGTTAAAGCAAGTCAAGTCAAAAGCCAGCTTTTGAGTTTTAAGAAAACTTTGATGCAAAAAGAGAAATTGAGCATTGTGAGCAATTTCTACTTTTGTCACAATGTTTTAAAAAGTAATCTGCTACAAATTTATCAAAGTGAGTAACATTGCACGGAATTAAATATAGAATTCTTTCCTTCATAAAGATTCATTTGACAACTCTACAGCAGCAGACTTTCGAAAACATTGTAACAAAAGTGAAATTGCTTATTATGCCACAATGTTTTCAATTATTTTCAGTAGTTACACTTTCATTTAAAGAGGTGTTTAATACAGTATTTTGCCAAGATGTCTAAAAAGTCATCTGCTGCAATCTTGTTATAAATGGAAAAAGGTTAACTCTTTTTTATCTACAATTCTAAATATGAAATGGATTACCTTTTCCCGCTACTGGTCAGCATCTGTTGTGTCAATGTTGGAAGTGAAGAACTAAGGGCCCCGAGATAAGGTGCGTCCAAACTGGCATCTCCGTGTCTGAACACCAGTACTTGTGTCTCTTTTAAAATCTGGTCCTACAAGTAAAGGTATTCTACTGTATAGCATTTCTGTTTCATGTATAACGTTACTTCAAAGCATATCTAAGTTAACTATTTTTACATGTAACAAAACTTTTCAAACATTAAATGCATTTTTACCTATCTGCAGTAAACATTTGAAAACATTGACAAAACAGGAGGAATTTCTCAAAATGAGCCATTCATATTTTTTTACTAAAATGTTTTCAACCAATTTCAATTATCATATTTTTTTATATATTTTTTTATAGCTTAGTGTAGATGTTTTCAAAGCTGTCTTCTGCGGATTTATTCCATGTGTGAAAGGTTGGGCATTTAAATTTAAGTCTTAACCCTTTCCCACATATGACAATTCTGCAGCAGACGACTTTCAACATTTTGTATCAACAAATAGAAAATCACTGTAATTGAATGGATAACCTATGACTAAAAGTGGAAAACATTGTGGCAAAAGGCAAAATTGCATGTTTTGTGCAATTTGTTCTTTTGTCACTATGTTTTCAAAAAGCCGTCTGCTGCAAAGGCGTCAGAAAGCGTCTATATGAGGGAAAGGGTTAAGCTTTCTGCTATGTCTCAAAATATTTCTCCTTTACTTTTTGTAAAGATTTTCAGTACTTTCATTTTGAAGAGAGAGCTGAGCTCTGATACTTCAGTCGGTAATTTTGCGAGCTATCAATCCAGGGGTTGCAAGTTTGAACCCATGTTCAGCCAACTTTCTTCCCAACGTTTGACAAAAGTCACTGTGTTAAAGGTCATTTGTATTCCACCAACAGGCCATCAGTCTATGAGAAAGCAGCCAGTTTCTTGGAAAGGCTGTTGTGTGGATAACTGCTTTGAGTCAGCCAGGAAACACCCAATCAATCAATAAGAAGAGAGCTTATTTTCTTACCATAAGTACAACGCAGGTCTTTTGTATATCAGGTAATGGTAACACAGTGCCCTCTGGTGTAGTGTCTGTTAATGAAAACAAATGATTTTACCATTCCCTCATACGACAATTATGCAGCAGATGACTTATTTGTCAACAAATAGAAAATCTCCATAATTGAACGGATAACCTATGACTAAAAGTGGAAAAAACAATGTGGCAAAAGGAGAAATTGCTCGTTTTGAGCAATTTCTTCTTTTGTCACTATGTTTTCAAAGAGATGTCTGCTGCTGAGGCGTGAGAAAGCGTCTATATGAGGGAAAGGATATAAACAGAGGAATGCATTATTCAAGGTTGTGCCTAGAATGAACTCTGGGGATTTTTTCCCATCTAAAATTTGCCCACGTACCTTGAATGTTTCCCACTTAACCTTTTACCTCATACAACAAAGCTGCAGCAGACGACTTTAGAATTTAGTAGAAAACATTGGGGTTGAAAGGTTAAAAATAGTTAATCATGCACAAATTTTATATGCAGTATTATGGGAACACCTTGGATGCATGCAGGTAGGCGGATGGTGTCTACATGATGTCCGCTTTTTAAGAAAGTTTTTCATCCGATCTTCACCAAACTTGTTGAACATCTTTGTGGGCATAATATCTTGGACTAATTAACCCCTCTCCCTCATACAACAATTCTACAGAACATATTTTTTCAAAAAATAGAAAATCTCTTTTATTGAATGGATTACCTACAACTAAAAGCGGAAAACATTGTGGCAAAAGGAGAAATTGCATGTTTTGTGCAATTTCTTCTTATGTCACTATGTTTTCAAAAAGCAATCTGCTGCAGAGGCGTCAGAAAGCATCTATATGAGGGAAAGGGTTAAATATTAATTTTGATGCATCTGCAGCAGATATTTTAATACATTGTGGCAAATTAAGAAATTGCTGATCATGGGCAATTTCACCTTTCGTTTCAACTCTTTTCAATAGTTATTCTTTCGCATAAAGATATTTATATCTTTATACATACATTATTTCAAATTCTTCTGCTGTAAATTTGTTCCATGTATGTAAGGGATTACATTTGAAGAATCTCCCTATTATTCCAATACAAAAAGGGCCATATATCTAAAATTACCCCTTTTTGAATGAGACAAACCTGCAATACAGGTGTTAAACATTTGAGGCATTTCCATCAAATATCTGTTTGAGAGATTTGTCTTTCACAACTAGAGTATTCAAAGGAACATTAATCATGCTGTGGGTTTATGAAATGACAAAACTTTATCCGCCCCTGTATCACAAAAACTGACCTTTATTTGCTGTAGCATTGTAGAGTAGAAATTCCAAAGCTTTATCTGCCCCTGTATCACTCTGCATCACAAGGTGAATCACTAATGACATCATACTATAAACAAACAACAACATTAGAGTTTGGAAAAAGCAAAAATTAAAGATTGATAGGAGATTAACCCTTTCCCTCCTACGACAATTCTGCAGCAGACACCTTTGAAACATATTTTGACAAAAAATAGAAAATCTCTATAATT
>JAUELF010253965.1:0-11715 GCA_031471495.1 Clinocardium nuttallii
TACCCTTATCGTGGTTAATGTCAAATTAAGCAAGGGTTCAATATCTATAAGTCGCATTTCACTATTTGCATTACTTGAAATTAAAATGACAATTAATGTCATTTAGCAATATATGCTCCCTCGCAATTTAATGCTCGTTAAATCCAATAAGCGGAGATACGCGAGTGGGTGCCAGTGGGTGCTTCCGGCATGGGTTGTATAAACCCAGTGCGTTTCTGGTATAGAAGAGTTACGTTACAACCATTGACTAGGCTTGACTCCTAGGCTCAAGGACTGCTTGTCAGTCCAGGGCTAGGGACTGATAGGCATAACGCTTTGTTGTGTATATGTTATTAAAAGTCTTTACTTGAAACCAGCAGCTGTGTATTGCCTTAGTGATTCATTATACCACAACATGTAATAGTTGTTTTTTAAACATCAATGCATTTACAATTTTCTACTTGTAGACGCAATGAGCGGTTACTGCTTTTTAACTGTTTTTATTATAGAATTAGTGCTTCATTTTTAGTTGTTTTCATACTTTTACCAAGATGTTTTCAAAGTCGTCTTCCGCACACTTATTGTATCTGCGAAACGGTTAGTGGATCAGTTGTATTTGCCAGTGCTGGAAGTAATAATTAGATGTAGATGAGAGATGTTTTAAGTACACTTATGTCATATGCATTGTTAGGTATCACACAGTTAATGGCGCTGTCACACTATTGCGTATTGTACTAGCATATGCCATCGTATGGAATATATGACGAATACGCTGACACAAGCAAACATACGATGGCAGACGGTGGGGCAGATTGTTTTTAAGCATGCCTAAAACAATGTGCGTATTCGGACGTATGGTTTATACGCAAAGCAGACCTAAGGTATACGCTGAAAACGCTCGAGTTACGCTAGAGGGACGTTACTTATAGGTCGAGTACGCCGGCCAGACATGACGGTGTACCGTACAGCTAGCGTATTGATGGCGCATGAGTAACGTACTTCTAACGTATGTCCGATGTACCTGTAACGTATATATACATCTTGACGTATGCCTGACGATAGTGTAACGTATAAACATAACGTACACGTACAACTAGCATATTATTGGCGTTTCGCACGCGTATCCTCTGCGTTTTACCAGCGTGTTAATAAAGTGTATGCAGAGGATCTCATTTCTAGTATTTGCACTTTGTCAAGTGATAGCGGTACGCTGGCCTTGTGAAGTTCATATACTACTCATTCGCTAGCCATACGCAAACTAGGCTAGTAATACGCTGGCGATACACTACTCATAGGTTCAATTCTTTGTTTTAAAGAGATTCTGTGCGTATGCAAATTAACTTATGAATTGGCATACTCAATTTATACGTTTCTCATACACGCAATAGTGTGACAGGGACATACTATACCAATGTTTAGAAATTATGCACACCATTTGCATGTTTATGACATACATGTCATGGCACATTTTACAGGTAAAAATGTTTGCATTGACCATTGACAACTTTTTAAAAACCTTTTGGCAGAAGGAAAAAATGCACATAATGAGCAGATTCTTCTTTTGCCGAAACATTTTCAACTTATTTCAATTACTATACTTTCATTTTACATTGGCTGCTATTTTTGATATCCCGAAAATGCACTTGATTCATATGACCCGAATCGGTAAACGTGATCGGGATAATCGGCATATGCCTACGGTATACACAAACAAGTCCACCTTTTCTGTCTGGGCAAACACATAAGTTCTATTTCAGTAGTGGTAGTTTTGTGTCGCACCAATCTCATTGAAACCAGACCTAAACTTCGATCGCTCGTATACACTTATGATGGCTGTCCTATTCAGGTCGTCTTAGATCGACTAAATTGTCACTTACCAAATGTGACTGTTAAAAACAGATAAAATAGCGATATATAGAGAAGCGGTGATTTTCGAGTGCTCCGATTGTATAGCACGGGGAATTTCACGTGCCGATACGTATCTAATGTAGTATACTAGGTCAGTTCGGGACCCCATTATGCGGCGTTATCAGATCCAATATACGTACAGCGAAATATTTTGGTTCGATGTTAATGAGTTCACGAGTGTGAGCTGACATGCCTGCCGTTATGACTTGTCAGTGCAGTCTGAATAGTCTTCCTTTCTCACTTGCATCTACGCAAAACTAGGAGAATTTCTTGAATCTATGTTAATTGCTATAGGATAACAAACCATACCAATGCAATAGTTAAAAATTCCGAAGATTACCAGGTAAAATTCAAAAGCATACCTTTATATAGCAGATTTTATAATCGTCCAATGAAATAATGACAATGACATTAAAACAACTGTTTGTAGAATCTTAATATTTCTAAATGAAAAAGAAAAGAAATTTATAATTATTTTGTAGTACCCTTTCCCACATACAACATATATGCAGCAGCAAACTTTAAAATCATGAAGTCAAACATATGGAAACTTTTTATAAATTAAACAACAATTATTGGATTAAATTGAAAATTGAATACAATTAATGGTTTCCAAACTCGTCTGTTGCAGAGGTGTTAGAAAGCATCTATATGTGGGAAAGGATTGAAGTATTTTTTTTATTTTTTATTAAATGAAGTTGAATTTTAAGAATGGCTTTATAATAAGTTAAATGAAAATACTGTGTTTCCCACCAACATTTCTTAAAACCATGCGTGAACTTGCTCCATGCAAATTAATTTAATGATATATACTATATATATATCTTTTATTTTTGTATTACACAATGAATAATCACATCGTGTACAATTTTCGTTTGGTGGAATAACATCAGTACCTAACTGCATTATTACCTATACCATTTTTGTTTGCGAGAGTCTTGATATTTTCATTGAAAGGCGAGGACACGGCCTGAACTCCAATCCTTTCTAACCTGTCGTAAATAGTACATACATTAAAATAATGATCATACAAGATATCCATTCATCTTTGCTATTTTGTTATACTCTTTGCTTTTAACTAAACGCAGCCGTGAGACGAAATCGAATTGCTGTGGTCACGTGACGTAATCGGATGTGACGTAATATCAGACCTACAATATTGCTGTGCCCTATTATTTCATCTTCGCAAGCCAAGAGTAATTTGTCCATTACATTACCATAATTAGTTATGAGAATGCTAATGTACAAAGTAGCCTTTGCTAGCGAAGATATATTATTTGGGCTATAGTTTAACGACAACTCGTAGGAATCGTAAATTGTTATTTCAAATTATTAATTCTTGCGAAATTGGTCGATGCTCGGTTTAAGTAAGAAATGGTGCGATAATTTCAACTAAAAGAAATCGGCAAGAGAACTTTTAGCATTTTGGACTAAAAAAAAAGTAAACTTAGTGAAAGTCATTTTGAAGACAAATATTTTCAAAATCAGTCGGACTTTTGCTGGAAATGTATAATCCTGGAAAGCTTTACTTCCTTGAATGGTTATAGAGAGACTTTAACTATTATAAGTTGTCTATATAGGTCATAATTTTAATCCCAGCAAAGCATTACATACCGAAGGTTAGCTTTAGTGATGACCCTGTGTCCGTTGTCAATTGTAGTTAATTATTTCTTTAAACATCTTGTAAATAATAGGCCTATTTCAATAAAACTTCAGAGGATTGTGCTTTTGTTGTCTTCTTTTAAAACTGTTAAAGAAATAACTAATATGTAGAAGTTCGATTGCGGCAGCCTCAGAGAGTTCAAACACGGGCGGTCAAAATTATTGTAGATTACAATGTTGATAACTCATTAGAAAGTATGCTAGATTTAAAAATATTTACAATATTTGACAGAGTATATCTTAGAAAAGCAAAATGTATGTATACAATATCAAAATCTCCATCATATATTAATGAAACGTTTAACCTTAGACAAGTAAATGAAAATACAACTATAACACGGTCATGTCAAACAGTTTTTTACCAAACCGAACAAAGAAATTTTCAAACAAAGTTTAACATACTCTGGACCAATAATTTGGAATCATTTACCCACAAATATGAAAGAAAAAAGTTCAACAATGGCATTTCAATGCAATCGATCTAAATCAATTGATGACAATTGTTTAATTGTTTTTATCTTATGCTTTGTTTTATTGTTTTTTGTATGTATATGTTGTTGATGCTACATATCACTGTCAATTGCAGTACATGTGTGGGTAAAGAGAGTGATATATTTTAATTGATGATGATGTTCTTAATTTGTTATGTTATTAACATTAAAAGTCATTTGATATTTCATATGTATGTTTGTGGTATGTATTGTAAATACTAGAGGGCCATGTGGAAGATTAGTTTTAAACTAAATATGTCACCCTCTTTAAATAAGGTCTCTTATCATATCTTATCTTTTAATTGACACACTCTGAATGTCATAGTTATTTTGCTCTGCAAATATATATTCTCATCGTAAGACAATGTGGTAATAATCCTTAATAAACCTCATGTGACCCAACTAAGATTCTCACAAAGCCTATTGATTTTGTTGGCTATTAGTAGGTATAAGAAAAGTTCTTAAAAGACAAAACTTTGAAAATGATACATGTCTGAAATTACCGGTCTGATTTAAAAGTCATTTGAAAGATTTGTTTTAAAATAAGTAAGCCACTATATAATAAGTGTACAAGCCATATTGATTATTGAACACATTACTACAATGTGGCATCAGAAAGAACGTCAAATGACTCGATGAGGTTAACGATACAGGGCCACATAACCTTCTTGGTTGTTATGTGCAGTGCAATAAAGTATTTACAAAATAAAAAGCGGTCTTTTAGTTTCAGACCACTTGAGTACAAAATGCTCAATATGAATACTTAAAGTGATCGTCCATGTACGTCATCTACCAACAGTTGATTGAAACATGTACACTTACCCAATTGTCTTGGAAGTTCATGGCATACATCATCACAATGTCCTCTTCAAAATTCCTTCAAACTGTTTGGTTCTCTGCTGAATTCTAGTAACTGTGACAACCAACATACATGATTGTCTAATTTCTCCTAAGACACCATTTGGCTGATTTTCAAATAATTTCTCAGAAATATTCCTATCAATACTATCCTAGGCTCATAGTCGAACAATATGGGAAAACATGTATTGGTCATTGGCTCTGCCGAAGTGGAACAGCGTCCGCTCGTGTACAAGAGGTCGCAGGTTCGATCCCCGGTCGGTTCATATCAACGACTTTAAAAGATGGTAGTAATTGCTGCTATGTCCTTATTTGCGCTCTGGGTTGCGGGGTAAGCATAACGACCGACTGACCGATGTCAGGATACATGCACCAGTAGTAGTATCGGTAACTTACCCAAGGAAACGCCGTGATATAACTGAACAAAATTGGTAAGCGGCTTAAAAACTTCACACTATCATGATGTACTTTGTCATTTACTGAGGATATTTTAAAATGTCTTACTCTCAAATTTGAGGTGGTGGTTCCTTATAAATGTTCGTGATTGACTGTGTCACCTTTGTGGATTTAACCCTTGCTTATAACATTTAACGACGGTCTTTACCTCGCTTAAATGTGATAATATTTAACCACTGGTTAAACATTTATAACCATAACCGTAAGTATTTAAACCAAGAGTTACAACATTTAATCATTGGTTTGGTAACCACAAGTTGAATAACCGACCCCTGACGTTTCAAGTTCACATCAAACGCGTCCTTTACAATTTGATGTAATTCCGTCCAGTGATTGCTGAGAATTAGCGCGAAAAATAATTTTGGAATATAACACTACGTTTATAATCAAGCTTCAAACTATGTTTAAAAAAACACTCCACTGGAATGCCGCCAGGGACAGCAAATCTCCTGTTAGTAAGGAAGCTTCAAATACAATATCATTGAATTCCATCATGTGATTTCTGGCAAACAGCGCGGACAAATAAACGTACGGACCGAGCAACCAGCCAACCAACCGACCGACACAGCGACTCCTATATCCCCCACCCGAAGCAACACCTAACCTTCTGGACTCATTTGAGCAGAAATTTAAATGCTGGTTATGTATGGTATGTTGTACATGTATATATGTTAAAACGGAGCCTTGCCAGATGGTATTTCACCTGACATCTGGAAACTTAAGTAACATATAACATTTATTCACAATAATTCATACTGCATCACTCGTATTTAGTGCTGACATTCATTTATCCCTAACTATGACGAGAAAGAGCTGGAATATAACAAAATACCGCTAAACTACTTGTAAATATGAAAATAACTTCTGCGTTGTATGCCACTTAAAAAGTGTTCAATGTAGCTTACGTTTCCTTGATAAATAAGTAGTACTACAAGTAAATTATTGTGACAGTTACACGAATCCCCCCGCAACCGTTTTTGCTTGGGATGAATGAACGCATGCATCAACAAGTATGGAATGTTTTTAGCAACATTGAGCTGTTTTCTTAATGTGTAATTGCCAATTGCATTACTGTGCGAACTTGCCGGGTAAAATGGAGATGAGTTGCACTGAGAAGTATTTATGTCTTATGGTACCGACTTAGAAGCTATCCTGATCTCCTGGTTTCAGGCGGATGCTGAAGATACTACTACATCGAGATTGGAATCTAACAAATACACATTATAACCAAAGCACTGATAGTAAAATTATACCGTACACATAAATGTACATGTATATGGAATATAACCTCCAACCCCCTGGCGGCCATATTTTTAACGGACAGGAATAATTTGAACAATTTAGGTAGATTGACACTTAAGGAACATTTGAAAAAACCACCACTACAATAGTTAATATGAAGCGATAATATATATATAATCTATATATTTGTTCCGGTGTATCTAAATATGTTCGACACCATTTGCCTACACGAAACCCCATACTTCACCAGAGTAGTTCACAATAGGTAAAATCAAGTTGTTAAAAAGATCAAGTCCATGTTTCATGCTGACATTAGCAAAATTGTGTAAGTATTTATTGAGTTTATAAATAGCGTTTTGTGCTTTATCGGCGAGAGTTGCCTCTGTAGTTTTAAATGGACTTCCTGGAGAAAAGACAAACACCTATATAAGTAAGATACCTGAGCTTTTGTGATCACTCACCACCCGTCGTCTATCGTCGTCTGTCTGTTCACATTTCCCTACAAACAACCTCTCTGCCTTAACCATTGGACCGATTAATATTGTTTAAAGTAATGTACCTTAAACATTCGATTCCATGCAAAACTTTGGTTTCTGCGGGGTCAGAAAAGGGGAAAATTCCAAAACTTTTAAAAAATCTTTTTGACCAAGAGTCTGATTTGAAAATGATTTTGCACAAATGTTCTATAGGTAACCTCTATCAAGTTTTTTCAAATTAGTCCGATCCGTTGAGAAAAATGTCGCCCAGTGGGCGGAGCTTGTTTTCATTAGATGTGAATACATATTGAAAACTAAAAACAATCTTCTTGTCCAAAAATAATGGCCTGATTTGAAAATAATATGAAACAAATATTTCTAAGGTGACCCTATTTTCTATCAAATCAGGTCAGAAATTAAGGGCCATCATGGTCCTCTTGTAATAAATGATAGATTTAAACAGAATATCAGTAACATTGTTCAATTGTTCATGTTTAAAACGTGAATCTACTGTCCGGCCGTCCGGCATTTATTGGTAAAAAAAAAGAATAAATCTTTTGTTCATCAACAAATATATCTGTATTGTTAAAATAATTAGATATATATTTAGAATTTATCTCATCGTTATCATCATTTTCTTCATTCTCGTCACATGATCGAGATACAGCGTCAATGTTCGTGCTGTTCTCAAATGTATAATGCATTAGACAATGGTCAGATGAAGAGTTCGGAACATTGACCTTAAAATGGAAAATTGGATCAGACACTAAAACATAATCCTCCAAACTGCATCCTCTCGATCCTACAAAAGTAAATTTAGCAACACCGGAATCGCCTCCACAACGGCGAATCAAATAGCATAACTTAGATATATCAATGCAGTGTCTTTACTATTGGCATGACCTTCGTACTGAGTTAATCGTGAACGTGATACGTCACCTGTATAATCGACAGGTAATAACATAACATCGTTATCTAAATCAGAACAGAGACTTACAAATAAATGTATTTATATATCACTGATCAGAATCAATTCAGTCGGTATATTCCGATGTACGCCTATTGGAATAACCTGACAAGACCATCCGTGTAGTTATAAATAGATCAGATCGAATTTAATAATCTGTCAAAAATATTTTTGTTTTGTACCTGTGTATTAAATATACCGCTACTGTCTGGTTCAACATTGATATTTATATATATCTCTTCATAAACCAATAAATAAATCACTAGCTACACAAATTCAATTACCATCCATTTTAAATCCATACAATATCTTCTTTGCTTTGGAAAAAACAACTTTTGTCAATCATATCAGAATCTTCGATATAAATACTGATTCCACTGAAATCTCATATAGAGTTTTTACTTTTTTTTGTCCAAAAACTGTTGAAAATCGGGTACAGTAAAATCAAAAGATTAATTAAACCATGTTACAGTGAACATCACTATATCCCTACATTGTTTTGTATATCAAATATGGAAATCATTTCAGAGCAACGCAGTGTATTACAATATTTAGAAGAGCAATTTTAAGTTTCACTTTCTCCTGCCGATTATTGCCTGAATCGATACATGTTGAGGTTGATAGTGGAGTTTATATCCACCCTGACAATGGTACGACTTTTGTTCACGCAATCCCACGCAATGCGTGGTGCGAATGATTGAAGTATTCATGAACGAGCGCGAGGAGTGTGTGAAGGTTGCGGGGGGTGCGTGTCATGGCGTAGAGAGAATTTTGAAATTTTCAAAAAATCGGCACGCATCAATTTCTTAAAATGTTCGTGCCACTCGCGTGAACAATGCGTGAACACTGCGAGAACTAGGCGCGAACACTGCCGATGGTGCGTGTCGATGCGTGTCAATGCGTGCCATTGGAATCCACTACACACCATGTCACGCATTGTTCACAAACTGTTCACGTTGTGGGCACGCAAGATTGCGCCGCGTTCACGCATTTGAGCGTGTCGCGGAGTGGTCGTGTGGTCTTTAGTGTGTTGTTACTAGTTGTTCACGTGATCATAGCACGCCCAGTTCACGCATAGCTCGCGCACGTCACGAACCATTCGCGCATGGCACGAACTGCTCACGAAGTGCTCATGCATAGCTCACGACCGATGACAGGCGGTGGCCCATCGCGAATAATGGCCACAACGCATCTCTACCAAGAAGATTACCAGGGGAAGGGGAAGACCAGTGCAGACAAGACAAAGAGAGAAAAGGCCAGAGATAGAGATAATAGAGAAAGAGAGGGATGTTCCTTCTCCTGCCTCCTCCTCAAGTGTGGATGTTGTTTCAGAGACACAACCTGAAGTTATAACAAAGACTCAAAAGGAACTGTCAAGTGAAGAAGAGCCCAAAGTACAACGGATGAAGTGAAAACAGAGTGTTCAGGACAGACATTCAGTGGACAGATGAGGGTGTCAGAAAATATCAGAATATGTAAAAGACCACCCAATGTTGTTTGACAAGAGACACAATGAGTACCCATGCCTAGGGGTACGCTTCATATGTGTTGTACACTCCAGGAGTACGCCGGTGGAAAAGGGTTGAAAATCCCTGGTTTATAAGTATAAATAAATGTTTTTGAATGTTAATAAACTTGTTTTTCATTTTATTTCACAGAAAACATTTTCAATAGAAAAATCAAAGAAAGAAACAATTAAAAAACAAAAACAACTGTGAAGGTTTTATTTTTTATCGTTTATTATTTCACGCAAAAACAGCTTTATAACTTGAATACATGTGGTGTAACTCAACTAAAAAATCACCTCATATGTAACACTTTTGTGCCCTTGATCAGAGACTAGCACACGTGACCATCCTTTCTTGCTAAGGAACAGCGCCAGCGGGGGACAAATAATCGTGTGACTAATAATTGCGCTGCTCCTTTGCCTATGTCTGGGAATTATGACTAGACATATGCAGCATGCCCTCCATGTCACAATCCTCCCTCCATGCACCAGGTATCAGAGCATTGCTGGATCTTCATGGTCCACATCAGTCGTCGTCAGTGGGTATCTGGTCAGGATAAGTTTGTGTAAAACACAGGCACACATGGTGATAAGGTTGATCATCCCGGGGTGCTGTTGCATCGTAGTCAAGAAACATCGGAACCGGAAATGTGATTATAAACATATGTAACATCTGTAATAAATAGTAAGAAACATTATCTTGCTCATACGAATGAATGGAAATGCACCAGATGCCATCATATTTAAATCAAAATATATAAAAGTACCTTTGAGAAAAGATTCAACATGTATTCTCCGCGACACGACGGGCACGAGAAAGCCTGTAGCTGTATATAATTTCTCGGTGGACCTGTGATCGATGAGAGAATGGTTTAATGTTCGGAGTACGAATGCGTCATCGCCTATGTAGTGATACGGTACGGGCTTGTCATCATTAGGGAACGGGGCTGGTTCAGGCAGTCCGGCTCTGTTATCTTCTACAGCATCATGTAAGGTACAGTTCTTTCATGTTCCTCCATCTGAGGCACCAACCTCTGCCCTAACATCAACATACAATAACTTATACCTAGCATCTGCAACTGCCATAACACAATGTCGTTGAAGCCCTTGTAATTATAATAGAACGAGCCTCATTTAGGTGGCTTCTTCATAGCATAATGCTTGCCGTCCAGTACCCCGAGACAGTTGTGGTATTTCCGTATGGAGCTGAACTACTTCTCAGCAACTTCCGTCCACTCCTCTTCAGTTTTGGAGCAGCTGAGCACTTTGTCATTGTAGACCTCAATGATGGCTTTGCACGCCTCTGGTAAGAACTTTCATATTGTACTTCCTTCAACCCTGAAGCTGTACTGTAGACTGGCATAGGAATGTCAAGTGGCTAAGAAGGAGAGGGTGGCAGCCAGCTTGAGTCCAATTTCAAGCGATCGTCTAAATTGTGTGGTCTGTTTCTGAAGGCGAGAGGTTAACCATCTCTTGGAACAGGTCAGGTGTATTTCTCATGTAATTCCTGTAACATATGGGATCTTCCTTGTGGAGGTTTGTCAATAGCTGATCATAATGTCCGAAATCATATCTTCTAGTCAACCACACTGTCCTTGCTTTCCTTGTTCTAGTTGGGGTCGTTTCTCTTCTTTCTCATGCTCTTTCTCTTGACCCTTTTGCCCAGCTCTTCAAGAAGTAGCAGTCATACAGCTGCCAGATATAGGCACTGTTTCTGTTCTGCAATAGCAGTGTTTCTTGTATTCTGCATCATGTATCGTACACAGTGGGTCGAGGAATGAAGTTAAAGGTGTGAAACTGCACGCTATATATATAGCGTGCCGCCAAGCGGGACAAAGCGTGACCAAAACTTGCGTATGCGTGAAATCGTCGTGGCAATGCGTTGCGATGCGGAAAGACAGCGGGAACTATGCGTGTCGTGCGTGGCACTGAGGGATAATGCGGTACGGTAGACGTGAATAATGTGCTAACATTACTTAACCTATGCGTAAACAAGTAGTGTCATTGCGTGTCAGTGTGTGCCAATGTGGTCCATTTTTGGCCGCGCATTGCGCAGACAGTGCGCAACTTATGCGTGTACAGTGCGCGAACAGTCCGCAAACAAGGATTCACGCTCCGCTACGTAGCACCAAAATGGCACGCATTGCCACGACGCATTGCGTGCATTGC
>JAUELF010253976.1:0-11715 GCA_031471495.1 Clinocardium nuttallii
AAAACATGGGTAGGTGCACTGATCGCCGTGATATGACCAAAGCTGTTGAAAGCGGCGTTAAACTCCAAACAAACAAAATAATTTTCAAATCGGGCCAGCACTTTTGGACATGAATATTTTTAAAGTTTTAACAATGCGCATATAAGGAAAAAAGCTCCACCCCCTGACGACCATGTTTTTAAACGGATCGGAAATATTTGAACAATCTCGGTAGAGGGTGCTCCAACAACATTTGTGCAATTAATTTTCAAATCGGGCCAGTAATTTTGGACAAGAACTTTAAACAATGCACATATAAGGAAAACAAGCTCCGCCCCATGGCGGCCATGTTTTTCAACAGATCGGAGGTATTTTAACAATCTTGGTAGAGGGTGCCCCAAGGAACATTTGGGCAAAATAGTTTTCAAATCGGGCAAACACTTTTGGACAAGAAGAATTTTAAAAGTTTTGAAAATGCTCATATAAGAAAAAAAAAATCCGCCCCCTGGCGGCCATATTTCTCAATTGATCGTAAATATTTGAACAATCTTGGTAGATGGTGCCCCAAGCAACATTTGTGCAAAATAATTTTGAAATCAGTCCATTTCTTTTGGACAATGAGATTTTTTAATATTTGGTAATTTTTCCCTTTTCTGATGCCCCAACAAAAGTCCTACTTGGAATTTTATTATTTGAACGACTTTGAAAGGGAAGCACTTGTGAAGCTATTTTGAAATATGTCCATTGGTTTAGTAGGAGAAGTCATGTGTTGGAAATTGTTAACAGACTGACAGACGATGACGACGACGGACTCCGGACGGTGAGTGATCACAAAAGCTCACCTTGCACTTCGTGCTTAGGTGAGCTAAAAAGACAATTCACATAGTTTTCTTTGAAATGATTAATAAACACGGGGACCATTATGGTCCGATTTCGCTCACCTGTGAAACAGAACTTTGAAAGTTGTCCATGTATATATAAGGAAAGCAAGCCCATAATAACTTTCAAAGCAGTATAAATGCTTAAATATATATTTGTCTACCTTTAGATACAATTATGATAAGTGACCCTCTTATCCCTGCTACATTCAACTTGTGTTAATCTCTACTTCTCACATAGCAGACTGACATAACATTATCTTAATGTTTAAACAAATACATAAACATACAATATACATGACGGGAAAATACGAACAAACATACTTAATTCGGAATTCATAGTTTTGATGAATGAATTACACATGAAGTAAACATTGATTAAATATGATAATCAAATTAACGTTTTGAGGATGAGCAATGTCAAACTATAGTACTGTTCTTTATAAACAAAAGCACTTAACCCATTCATTAAATGTGTAATTATATTTTAATAGCGGAACATATTGTACAATCATGAAGTGAATAATGAGCAACGTAAGAGTGAGTGAACGAATGAATGAGTCATTGAGCGAACGAGCATAACGATGAATAAGTTGACGAGTAGTCATCAAGCATCCAACAGTCTTCTAAGAAGAAGTTATCATACAGTTTATGTTACCTCTTTGATATAAAGTGTAAGACTAAGGATCATGTATCTAGTTATGTAAGTAGATGAGACAAATTGATATACATTTGGAAGTATAAAACAAAAGAAAATCTTGTTTCAATAAGGCAAGAACATGAAATAATAAATTGAAATTCGTCTTCAATGTCCGTTAATTTACAGCATAAATTGTACATGAACATTTCTACAACATTGTCGGCAAACCAGTTTGGGAGATGAAGAATGTTAAAGTTATTTTCGTTTCGTTGCCATTCTGCATGGATTACAAACATTTGAAGGGATTTCGGTGAGGTCATTAAGAGGATGCTTTCTGTGAAGTTTCATCCCAATTGACCCACTGGTTACTGAGGAGAAGATGTTGACGCACGACGGATGCCATACAGAAGGCGATCAGAATAACTCACCTTGAGCACGCCATGCTCAGGTTAGCTAAAAAATGGAAGATAATGTTTTTCACGGAATTCAAATTCACAAATTATATATAAATTCAAGAAATTAGACAACACTTTAGATGCATGCCAACTTTGAAGGAAATCATCCTTTATTCCCTCTAAAAAGATGCCTTTAAACTAGCAAGTTCTCTCATTAATGTCTGATCTAAAACAATGAATATTGGATTTAAGCAACTTGTATTTTTTTCTGGGCCAGTTTAAGACAATGGCTAAAGTGGCTAATGATGACTAATTTACATGATTATTTGCTATGAAATGTGACTACGCTAGTATCAGTAAGGTTTTCCTTGCAACTGAGTTGACCTTGTTTTAAATCTCAGGTGATTTACACAAACAATCTGACCCAATTTCATTATAATTGGTTATTATATGTCACTCTAGACCGTTAGCAAAGTTTTTATTTGATTTGTTTCACTGACCTCTTGGTTACATACACATGCAACGCCTGCCTCGCCTTTATTTACGAATACTTACACATTCGTCCGACAAGTACTTTTAGTGCTTTGATTAACAGTTTTAATGATATCACAGATGTGTTTCTTAAATCATACACGCTAAACTACTCAGTCTCACCAGATCATACCTACTCATGTAGCGATGTTTGATTTCCGTATGTCAATGCCCATAAGTGTACCCTAGGTGCACGCTGCAAAAGCATGACAATTACCCTTTGTGCCTCTGTATCAAGTTTTTTGGGAATAATCATGGCACAAACACCTTAGATTAGATTTTCTTGAAAACAAACTATTTTATAGTTGACAGATTTTGAAATGTTGTCATTGAATAATTTGAATCCCTTTTCAATCATACATTATATTGAAATCGGACTAACCATTTAGAGGAGAAGAGCCTAACGCAGTTTTAATTTCTCCCACGCCTCCCCTAGATTTAGATCACTTTAGCCATATAATGAAAAGTAGATTTAGTTCACTTTAGCAATATAAGGCAAAGCAGCCCCTACTCGAGGCGGCCATGTCTTTTTACCAATAAACTATGACTTAAAGGAAACTCAAAGGGCGTCGGTCACCTCAGGAACATTTCACCAACAAGAGGGCCATAATGGCCCTGGATTGTCAACTGATTTTTCCTTCACTTTAGCCATATAAGCCCCGCCCCTGGCGGCCATTGTTTCCGACAAATGAACTTGGATTAAAGGAATCTGATAGAGGGTCACCCTATCACCATTTCTACAACATTATTTGAAAATCGTTCTGAGACTTTGGAGGAGAAGATCTTTTAAGTTTTCACTATAGCCAAATAAGCCCTATAAGTAATGGACAACATAATTCTGCATTGATCCCAACTATTTGAAGGATGAGAGGATGTTTTCTGGGAAGTTTCATCTCAATTGACCCACTGGTTACTGAGGAGAAGATGTTGAAGCACGACGGACGACGCACGACGGACGACGGACACAAGGCGACCACAATAACTCGAATTGAGCACTTCGTGCTCAGGTGAGGTAAACACAAGAGGGCCATGCTGGCCCTCGATCGCAATTTTATTTTATTTGACCTAATGACCTATTTGTTTACCTAATATGACCCATATTCGAACATAGACTAGATATCATCAAGACAAATATTCGGAAAAAGTTTCAACTTGCTCAAAGTAAAAATGCGGCCTCTGAAGTTTAAACACTTGTTTCATTCAATGTGGCCTAGTGGCCTAGTGTTTAACCAAATATGACCCATATTCAACTTTGACCGAGATATCATTAGGACAACATTCTGACAATACTTCAAACTGCTGAAAAAAGATAGCGGCCTCCAGAGTTTTAACAAGAGTTTCCTTCAATTTAACCTAGTGACCTACTTTTTGAACCGATATTACATATTCAAAGTTGACCTACATATTATCAAGACAAACATTCTGATAAGTTTCAACATGCTCAAGTTAAAAATGCGGTATCCAGTGTTAACAAGATATTCCTTTAATTTGGCCTAGTGACCTAGTTTTTGACCTGGCATGACCCATATTCATACATGGCCAAATCATCATTTGGATAAACATTCTGACCAAATTTATAGCTGCTGAAGCAAAAAAAATGCAGATTCTACAGTGTAACATACTACACAATCAATTCAAAATAAAAATCCTCACGTTACCTCGTAATATTGGTGAAATCGTCGCCTGTTTCACGGAAAATTCCTGACAGAAAATAGTAGAATTACACTGGCTTGAAAAGTCTAAATACATTTAGTCTATCGTACAAACAGCCAGGTGATAATACAACATGAGCTGCATCAGACGAAAATATACATTGTTTTCAAATGAGCCCTAAATGTCTGGCTACTAACAACATTAACTTAGACGTAACTTATGATACTGATTTACACATATAACCAACCTTATATAACACCTGTGTTGTGGGAATGATGTGGGAATGGAAACATCATAAAGTTTGATACTAGGCCTAGTATCAGACGAAAATATACCTTGTTTTCAAATGAGTCCTAACTGTCTGACTACTAACAACATGAACTTAGACGTAACTTATGATACTGATTTACAAATATAACCAACCTGTGTTTCTAGGTGCGATGTGGAAATGAAAACAACATATAGTCTACTACTAGGCATTGAATTCTGATATCATGTTCGCACGGTGGTCCATTGAAGAACACATCCTACATCCTGCATAACGTTCAAATACATTTGATGTATCAGTAGCAGACGACTTTTTAAAACGCAATCACCAGATACTCTTTTACCAAAATGTTTTCAACTCAATTTAATGATAAGTTTCATTTATAGGGAGTTTCCATAGTTTTGTCAAGATGCATTCAAAGTCGTCTGCTGCAGTTTATCATATGATGGAAATGGAAAACCACTGTACAACTGAGTTGGTTTCTAGCTATGAACTAACATACCAGTTATAGAAAAGAACTTAAGTGACTAAACTCTTAAGGAAAGACAAATAGTAGATACCCTCTTTCTTATTGACTTTTCCCAAACCAGAATCATTCGAGCTTGATGAGTCAGCTGGTGTGGGGTTACTGCTTGAAAGTGTTGAGGATGTCATGTCTGACTCAGATGCTCTACATTGCATTCTAGCACTATTCACTCTGTGTTCATCATGATTCTCCATCAGAGTAGGATCAGTCTCTGATCGAGATACCTGTCTTCGATAAATTCTTTTAACATCGGAAATGCCATGCTCTGGTGTGTCTGTTTCATCAGTTGTAATGAAGTTACAATTTGGTAAATTGCTGTATTTAATGTTGTTTCGCTCTTTATCTGATTCATTCTTGCTTCTGCCAGAATCCTTTAATTTTCCTGCATTGCGGGTACGTGATTTGCATTTAACAGCAATACGGTCGATTACCAATGCTACTATCAGACTTGCTTCAACAACAATAGTAATATAAAAAGCTGAAATAAATAAACATAAAACATATATACTTTGTATAATATGTCTTCCTAAGGGAAGAAAGTCATTAAACACTATATATGATAATAAATTAAATTAAAGAGTTATTATTATGTATAAAACATATAATTTAGCCGTAGAAAGAAAATGCATTACAACCTCTCTAGAACAGAGGCAAACAAAACCCGATATTCTAGAGGGGTGTTGCTCTTTAGAAATTAATATTTTTCCAGTTAGAAACACAATTTGACACATTTGAACACAGGCAACTTTGACAACTAGTGTAGGAAATGAAGAAACGATTTCCACTTTTCCCAAAATATATTCCAGTTGAATCCGAAACGTGACTTTTATTCCATATTTTCCATCTGCTTTTTTGCTAAACTCTAGAATAGTGAAACTGTTGCCTTACTTAAGAGGGTTTGCTCTACAGAGGTGAAATTTCGGGAGGTAACACTACACAGATGTAAGTCTAGCGATGCACTATATGGTGAATGGTGTACTTTAAATAAAACTCAGCTAAGTTTGTTGCAAAATCGCACATTAAAGGCTTCAATTAGACGCTAAAGACTATGATAAGAGTTTTTCAGTCCTAAAACTGTAAAAAGAACCAAGTCAACAGTCCGCAGCTCTAAATATTCCTTAGTTTTCTTCCAAATGCAGACAACCTTTGAAAGCGTTTTGGTAAAGGAAGAATTTGTCCGTATGTTTACAGATGTACTTAATAATTATACTTCCAAATGTTTGTTAATGTATTTTGACTAGTCGTATGATTTTTGTTTACCTTAAAATCCAATACTTAATTCAAACAATTCTGTGAAGTAGCTTTAATATTGTTGTATGGTAAATGTAATAACATATATGTTTATACCTATAGTTGACTGTTTTGCATGTATACATGCAGGAGTTTCCATAATATTCCATGAGCCATTCTCCATACAGGTTGCATTAGGTTTACCTTCTAGAGTTAGGCCTTCATTACATGTGAAGTAAACAGTATCATCATAATCATACTTCTCTTTCTCGGGAGAATATCTCAAAGTTGTAGAGGGCAGAAATGCTTGACAGTAGTTTTCTGAAATACAGTCACACCTATGGTTTAGAATAATGTCTTCTTCTTAGCAGCATTAGATCCTCTTAACATTTTGAAAGAAACAAAATTATTTTACAGCAGAACATTTAAGAGGTATATGTAGGAAGAAGAGAAATTGCAATAATTGAACAGTTTCTCTTTTTCTATTAATGGAATCATCTGTCTCACAAATGAAAGTCAAACTTCAAATAGTTCAAATATAACTGATAAGCTGTTGAAAGCAGATATATACACAATTCTTACAATACGTCATGATCAATTACAGTAATTTTTTTATCACTGAATGAGTACTTAGAAACAGTATGGCCTTCATTTATATTTTACTTTCTCATATGCAGACATATATCATATTTAAAATTGTTGATTTTTGAAAACCATGTGGCAAAGGGATAACTTGCTAAGTGTGTTGTCAATTTTCTATTGTTCAAATTGTTTAAAGCCATATACAACACTGGCGATTCTAACCCTGATTTAGACATGCCCTTGCATATATATTAATACGCCTTTGTTAAGTATGAGATTAAGTATGATATACTGTACAAGGTAAGGTTGCTGGAATATAAAATATAATCTTGGTTAACATCGTTTGAAGAAGTAGTTAAAAGGCGCAAACTTAAAGATAATCAAATACAGTATTGTACAGAAGGTAAGGCTTAAGTGAAATATTGGTTGTGTTAAATGGTGAAAGACCATGTCATTATCACGATGAAGGTGCATTACCTGCACATTTCAGTGACCCAGTGTAGTAATCAAAGCCATTGCACGAGATAGAACAAGGTCCGTCACAATGGTAGCCAGAGTCACACTGTAGAACAATCACGTCACCATACTTGTGTCTAATGTTTGATCCATTATGGTGACCATTGGCTGTCTGGTTCATTAGTCCACATCCTTTCTCTGGAAAAAATATATTTGTCAAACATTTTGCCTTGTTGTGTTCAATGTCACTGAATACTGTAGGTCCAATCAGTATCAAGTCATCAGTCTGACAAGCTTTGGACTACCGATGGAGCGACCAACATGCGCAAAGCAATATACCCCCTTTCCTATTTCTTCAAATGGAGTGTGGGCAAAATTCGTTGATTAACCCTTTACCTTATATGTGACGCAGCAATATAAAAACATCTGATCGAAATTACATACATGTTGACACAACTGCAGCATTGTTCTTTTAAAAAACATTATTGCAAACGAAGAAGTTGCACATGATAAACATTGTGTTCGTTTTGCCACACCGAGTCCGTCTCTATTTAATAATTTAGTTTCAATAACAGACATATTCAATATTTTGCCAAGTCATCTGCTGTAGATTAATTTTATGTGGGCAAGGGGTAATGGATAGCAGTAATGTCATCGACTGTATAACAGATCTTGTGAGAAAAGGCAAAATTACTTCTAATAAAGAACTTAATGATGGGCACTTTCTCTTTTTGCCACATTGTGTTTAACTCATATCAATAAGTTTACTATCATTTATAGAGATTTTCCATTTTGTGTCTACATGTTTCAAACGTTGTATGATGCAGACGTTTTGTTTGTTGGAAAGGTTAGTCTGAGGACTCTAACTACTACGAAGGTGCGTTACCTGCACATGCCAGTTTTCCAGTGTAGTAACCAAAGCCAATGCACGAGATAGAACAAGGTCCGTCACAATAGTAGCCGGAGTCACACTGTAGAACGATAACGTCACCATACGTATGTCCTTTGTTCGATCCGTTATGGTGACCATTGGCTGTCTGGTTTATTGGGTTACATCCTTTCTCTGGAAACAAGATATTTGTATAACATAATGCCATCCCTTTATGTGTTTAGAATCACTGTGAACTTTACCTTTAAAATATTGACCTCAAAATCAAAAGGGGTCCGTAAACTGCGCGTCCTAACATTCCTAACTTGCCGCCAAGTTTTAGTACTGTAGTTCCAAACGTTGTTGAGTTAACACTACAACTAGCTTTGGACTATCGATGGAGCGATCAACATGCACAAAAAAGCAATATCATCTTTCCCATATTCGTATAATGATCAATTGTTTTTGTTATCCTGATCACGTTTATACAGTTATCTATTGCAGAGATTGCAAGAGTTATCATTATCAGACAAAAATACTTTGTTAGTCAGTGGAAAATGTCTACTAGACTCGTCAAAAGGCATAGCACTCGAGAAACACTCATCTTTCTCACTAAACACGCACCAAATCCGCAGCAAAAGGCCGATCCTCAGTAACTCAGTAGCGACACCGGGCTGTCAAACCTGGGGTTGTGAGTTGGAACCCCAGCTCAGCCAACATTCTTTCTTATATTCTATTCGGAAAAGCAGCTGTGGGTGACTTTTGTAAGGAAGCCAAGAAACATAAGAGTAGGTGAACTGGCCGTCGTGATATGACTGAAAACTTGTTGAAACGGCGTTAAACCCGATTCAATGAATCAATGCAGCAAAAGAAAATTTAAAAAAAATCCATCTGTGTATCAATCATTCTTTTCAGTGCTCCAAATTCACAATGCTTGTCAGAAAATGAAATCCTACGTTACTGAATGACAAAAAGTACAGATTCATTGATTGGAGTTTAACGCCGTTTTTACCAATTTCTCAGTCATATCGCGGCGGCCAGTTCACCTACTCATCTGATTCCTGGTTTTCTCACACCAGTACTCACACAACAATCTTCCCAAGCAACTGGCTGCTTTTCCACATAGACTTAGTCCATTGGTGGAAGACAAATGTCGCATGTCGCATTGACTCTTGTCAAACGTCGGAAAGAAAGTTGGCCGAGCCTCTTTTTTTTTAGATCTGTTTATATTATGTATGGAAAAAACTGTTTATTTGTTTGTTTCATTTAATTTGATGTAAAAATAAAATGTTCCGAGTAATGTAGACCAACTCTCGTACTCTCGTAGTTTTCCATAGCGGCCATATTTGATTACATTGGCGGCAGCCATCTTTGTTTACATTGTAAAAAAGTAGTACCGATCACCATGGTTATTTTTTTTTATTCATGAGGTTATGAACAAAATATTTCAGCCAATCACAGACAACCAAAAGTCATGATCACAAAAAAAACTAAAATATTGTGTGATGAATCTAAACGAGCATTGTGGATGTCTTGTTTACAATAACTTTACTTAAATAAGTTATTTACTGATATATGCAAGGAGAAAACTATTAATTCATCATTTAAACTATATAAAGGTAATTTACAAGTTACTTTCCTTCATGCATACTGATCGTATTCGTCTTTACAAACCAATTCGATTTCTCTTATCAGTTATCAGAGTATGTATAACCTTTAAACGACAGTTCTTGAATAGTATGAGCAAATGTTTCAATATATATTAGCGTTTTTATCGCACCAGGTGAGTTTACAGTGAGTTATCAAACGACCACACTTCAAATAGTTTATATGTATGCGATATTTTATACAACTGATTGTCCATTTGTCAGTACTGGATATACGTAATACCAGTAAATCGTAGACAAAGTTCTAGGATCTTTACAATGCTGAAGTTTCAAAATTGTCAAACATTGCTCAAATGCGGATCTACAAGATTGTACACCGTTACAGTCTAGTAAAATATGCTCAGAAACACTTAAATCTTTATCGTGCCTATTACAACGCGTTTAATATGTTACATATATATATATCGATATTGTAATTGTGTCAAGAGAGGTTGACTGTGATAATGTTTTTTCATAGTTGACAATGTGCTAATTGAGACTAAGTTCAATTTGGACGATATATTGAAATGTCCTAAGGCTAGCTGGCGTATTTGGATATGGTACCAAAAGTTCTATAGTTCTTGTCACGGCTCTAACAGCCTTTGGTATGTAGTTTTAACTGTCATTTACGGTATTGGAACAATCTGTTCAGCGTATGCGCTAAAGGTTTGTCGCAAGACCACCACAATGTCTGTTTCTTTCTGTTTTGAACCACCTCTAGCTCTGAACACCACGTATAACTAACCTAGTGTTGAACCGATGCAGAAAAAACTGATGAAGGCTCGAGCTGATCAACTGATTCAGGACATTTCAGATAATACAAGTATGTGCAAGTCCAAAAGACATAACTGACCTTTCCACCTTAGACATGCTTGAATCATTGACATACACTCGCAGTATTTCGTTTATTACGATAGCCTAGCGAATTCCCTAAAGCTAATGAAAAGAAAATTTGAAACAATTATTGGAATGCTTTGAAATTTAGCACAAGGAGTATTTTATGCCTGCCAGTGTGAGCACATGTCACGATTTCTCTTTGTCCTTACTGAGTATATTAATTTAAGGTAAATTACTGTAAAAACATCCCTTTTGCACTTTATATACAAACAAAGGCCGGCATATTCATTTAATGTATGTATATTTTTAGTTAAGCGTAATTGATACTGTACCTGTCTAAACAGTAAAAATAGAGAGCCATTCTACAAAATTGGTTACCTGCCTCATACGCTCCATTATTAAAGTTCTCAAACCGAGGACCAAAAAAAGGCGCGCTAAATGTAGTCTGGTTCCTTTCATCCTATATATTACGCAGTAATAAAAGGAATGGAACTACTCTATAAGACGCTATATCTCGCCGTTATAACTTCACTTTGTTGTATAAGCAATTATGCATATCCATTATATTCAAGCAAGCACAACATATACTATGGTTATCTGCTCTTTTCCGCTTATCTGCTTCATTCTCTTTTTTTGCTTGAACCGGGAAAGAAAAAGGGACGTTTAATGAAACAATATAAGAAAGTTGTGTTCAGTTTACTCGTGTTGTAAATTTCTAATATCTTTACCTTTCATATGTTTAAACACATTCAATGTTTTTGGGTCATAATATCTCCACAGAAAACTCTCTCCGATAACAATTTAAATTAACACCAAATCTGGTTATAACCAAATATGTATATCTATTGCCTTAATTCTCTCCATTTACGGTTTTGACCCTTTTCCACAAATATACCCTTACCGAGCCTCTGCAATAGACGACTTTTGAAATAATTGTGGCAAAAGGTAAAATTGTAAATGATGACCTTAATTTTCTCCATTTACGGTTTAAACCATTCCCACATATGAGTATATACCCTTCCTGAGCCTCTGCAGCAGACGAATTTTAAAATAATTGTGGCAAAAGGTGAAACCACTCACAATGAGAATAATTTTCTCCATTTACGGTGTTTACCCAATAAATACGCGACAAACGAGTTGTGTGATTGATTATAATCTGCCTTTTCAACGATTTCATTGGTTCGACCGAATCACGAAAAACCCTCCGCTTGCATTAATTAATCATC
>JAUELF010253997.1:0-11712 GCA_031471495.1 Clinocardium nuttallii
AAATTGCTCAAAACAAGCAATTTCTCCTTTTGCCTCAACGTTTTCAATTACATGTATTATTATATCAAATAAAGATATTGGTTTTGAAAGTCGTCTGCAGCAGATTTTTTGTTTGTGGGAAAGGGTTAAAACATAAGGGCAAAAGAAAAAATTGCTCACGATATCGTTTCCAATTTTGCCAAAAGTATAATCAACTCTATCTGCTGCGGAATTGTGTTATGTGGGAAAGGGTTAATCCCACATTCAAACACATTATGATGAATCTGCATCAGACAGCTCTTGAAAAATGCTGAAATTGCTTAATTATGCTTTTGCCACAATATATTTTTAAACTATGTTCAATGTTAATTATTACAGTAACGGTTTCATTTAAAGACTGATTTTTCATACTGTTGCTTTCAATGTCGTCTGCTGCTGATTTGTTGTATATGTATGTAGTAAGAAAGGTTTATAGATGTTTTCTGTAGCAAACGCCTTTTTGAAAACATGGCGACAAAAGAAGAAATTGCTCAAACGAGCAATTTCTTCTTTTGCCACAATGTTTTCATCTCCTTTCAATAATTATACCTAAATATGTAGCTTTTCCATGTTTTCAAAGTTTTCTGCTGTAGGAAAGGGTTAATTAATGATAAAAACTTTCTTTGTCATGACTACTCAATAAGACCCTGTCACTTTTGAAGATCAATTATCGGGCTTTTTAGCTCACCTGAGCACGAAGTGGTCAAGGTGAGTTAAAATTGTGATCGCCTTTTGTCCGCGGCGTGCGTCGAGCGTCGAGCGTTGTCTGTCAAGATCTTCTCCTCAATAATCAGTGGGTCAATTAAGATGAAACTTCCCAGAAAGTAACCTCTTTGAATGACCTCACCAGTATTGCTTCAAGTTTTGGGGATCCATGCAGAATTATGGTTTCCATGGCAACGAAACGGAAAAAACTTCAAAATTCTTCTTCTCCTAATCTGCTTGGCAGATTTTCACATTATTTTGTAGAAATGTTCTTTGGATGACCCTCCATTTGATTTTTTCAAGCCATATTGATTGGTTGCAAAACATGGCCACCAGGGGGGGATTGGCGGGACTATTTTGCTTTATATGGTTAGTAGTGAAAACTTAAAAAACCTCTCCTCCAAAAGTATCTGACTGATTTTTAGCTCCACTGGCCAGTCGAGCTTATGTCATGGCGAATTGTCCGTCGTGCGTCCGTGCGTGCGTCTGTGCGTTAACTTTTTCCTTTAAACCACTTGGCCATTTTGGTTGAAACTTTGTAGGAAGCATTCTCTCAATGTCCTCTTCTAAATTCCTTCAATTTTGTTTGATCCATTAAAAATTCTGGTTTCCATGGCAACCGAAAGAAAAAAATAGTGAAAACTTAAAAAATCTTCTACTCCGAAAGTGGCAGGCCGATTTTCAAATAATTTTGTACAAATGTTCCTTGGGTAACCCTTTATTAGATTCCTTTAAGAAATGTTGATTGGTCGAAAAACATGGCCGCCAAGGGGCGGGGCTATTTTGCCTTAAATGGCTATAGTGAAAACTTAAACAATCTTCTCCGAAAGTGTCGGGCCGATTTTGAAAGAATTCTGTAGAAATGTTCCTTGGGCAACCCTCTATCAGATTCCTTCAAGCCATGTTTATTGGTCGAAAAACATGGCCACAAGAGGGTGGGGCTATATTGCCTTATATGGCTATAGATGAAACTTAAAAAATCTTCTCCTCTGAAAGTGTCAGGCCGATTTTCAAATTATTTTCTAGGAAAGTTCTTTGGGTGACCCTTTATCAGATTTCTTCAAGACATGTTGATTGGTTGAAAAACATGGCCGCCAGGGGGCAGGGCTGTTTGGAGATATGGCTGTGGAGCGATACTGGCCCTTTTATTGGGCCTCTTGTTAATTCATATCAGGACTGCCATGTGTTTCCTGGCTGTCACACAAGTCATTCCAAGCAACTTGCTGCTTTTCCACATAGACCGGTAGCCTATTGGTGTGAATGGCGCTTGTAATGGTGACTTTTTCCAAACTTCAGAAAGATTTTTGTCTGAGCTTGAGCTTCTTGGCCTGGGCCGGGGCTTATTATCTATCTGTTTAGCAATCCCATCTGATTTAAAGGGACAATGGCTGTCAGATATTTCTTGAGACAATCTTCTATTAATTAAGGAAAGGTGCAGAGCCAGCCAATTAGAAGTGCAGATTGATCTGTATCTACACTGGTCTAGTTTCTTCATGCCTTTCCCACTTGCAGATGTATTTTGAGGCTTATACAGCAGATGACATTTTAAAATGTGAGAAAAGACTTTTTAACCCTATGCCAACTTACAGACCCGTCGGCAGCAGATGACTTTTGTAAAGCTGTGGCAAAAGAGACCATTGCACATAATGAGCAATTTTTCATTTTGCCACAAGCAATTCAAAAAAGCTCAATTATCACACTTCCTTTACTGAATTGTTCTTTTTGCCTATATGTTTTCAAAGTTGTCTACTGCAGATTTTGTTTGCATGTGGGTAAGTGTTAACCCTTCCCTACATAAAACAAATCTGCGGTAGACGTCATTGAAATTAAGTATTGAATAGAGCTGAAGACATTGTTACAAAAGGAGCCATCTAAAAACACTTACCCACATGCAAACAAAATCTGCAGTAGACAATAAACACAGCTTCAGATGTCTCCTTAGGAAAGTATTTTTGGAAAAAGTCTGGTGAATATCTTTGACATTTTACCGAAGTTAAAACCTGCATCCAAAATGTAAACAAGTCAATGGTTAGCTTATTCACTGAAAAGTCATTGAATGTTTTTGTTTGGGCTACTACTTCAATTTGTCGAGAATGCTGTCAAACAAGAAATTATTGTTCCTAATTGACGCTGCATTCTTGACTCAAATTAATAATTAAAGATTGTAATTATAATAAAAATCAATTAACCCTTTCCTACATACAGTGCATCTGCAGCAGACAACTTGTGTCACAATGTTTTCAACTCTTAATACTTTCATTCATATAAATTGATGTATTCGTATCCAGATGTTTCAAAGTCTTCTATTGGAGATTTTTTCGTATGCGAGTAAGATTTTAGAATACTGTTTCATCTCGTTCTAGGTGTGTGGGCTCATGGGGATTTTTGTCGCATTAACAGTGACACTGGTGGAATAGTCATGCTGGGAAGAAGGTATGCTAAATTAATTCTTTCATCCACTTGTATGCTCAGCATCATCAATCAGAATCATTTAATCTTTAACCGGATACAGTCGACATTTGGTGCTTTATACAGCAGCGGTATTTAAAAACATATTTAAGAATGTAGAAATGGCTCAAAACGTACTTTTTACCTTGTATCAGAAAGATTTTTTTTTTACCCCTTTTACACTTAATACAATAAATTTGAAAACGTTGTGGGAAAAGCATGGAAAATTTCCAAGAATGTAAGTACAAGTATTGAAATCGATATACTATTGCTCCTTTTGCCGTGCAGTGTTGTCCATAGTCAATTGCTGCAGATCGGTCTGCAAGTGCGTAGAAATAAGATGTAATATCAATACTTCACTTTGGGGGAAAAAATGTGCCAAAAAAAGAAATTGCTCGTATTGAACAATTTCTCCTTTTTAGGCCAAAAAAGCGTTAACATACTTTAGCAGGAAATTTGATAAACCCATGATAATTAAAGTTTGTCCAAATATCTAAAATATATATATAAAACTTTTATAGACATGTGATAAACTGATTCCAGGCTCCGAAATTAAAAAACTCTTATCCCATTCCCTCATATCACAATTCTGCAGCAGACGACTTTAAACATATTTTGTCAAAAGATAAAACAAATCTCTATAATTGAATTAATAACTAAAAGTGGAAAACATTGTGGCAAAAGGAGAAATTACTCATTTCAAAAAGCTGTCTGCGGTAGAGGCGTCGGAAAGCGTCTATATGAGGGAAAAGGTTAAAATGGTCTCTGTGAAATGAACCCTATGCTCCAAATAAGACTTCTTATTGGTCAATTTCGATAAATTAATTTCATCTGACCAAGCAGATACTTAAGCACAAAGTCAAATCGAATCTGACCAATCAGATACTTGAGCACATAAGTCTGAGTATAGAGTATAGTTTAAGAGCCTGCAGATATATTAACAAGTTATGGAAAATGTATCCATGAATGTCTGTATGTTATTTGTATAAGTATAAGGATCCAAAGTTGTCTTTGTCTTGGAAATGTTTAAATAAGTCAAGTGATTCATTAGGCAAGCAAAGTCCATTGTTTTGTCTTGTTGTTTTGACTATCCTTAAATCAGTTTTCCTTTAGGTGAGCTATTGTGATCGGTTTTGGTCCACATTGTAAAGTCTTTGAAAATCTTCTTGTCCAAAAGAAGTGGCCCGAGATGAATATAATCTGACACAAATGTTCCTTGAGGGACCAAGATTGTTCAAATTTGTCAGATCCGTTTAAAAACATGGTTTCTAGGGGGTCGGGCTTCTTTTTCATATTTGTAATTGTAAAACCTTTAAAAATCTTCTTGTCCAAAAGTACTGGCCTGAATTATGCATTGTAAACACTTCTTAGATTTAATTAAATCAAATGAGCAATATAGGATCATCATGGTCCTCTTGTTATGTTGTTGTTATGACTATCCTTTTTTACTCCTTTAAAAAAAAAGTGATTTGTATGCTTTTGACAGTTTCCGACTCGTAAAAAAATCTGCAGCAGACTATTAAAATCATTTTGGCAAAAGAAGAAACTGTTCATTATGGCAGACCTGCCTCAAAAAATGTCTGCATCTGGTAAAGGTAAACATTATAAGTTGTTTCACATTGTTTCACTTCAGTGATGGTACATTAAATCCAAATGGAGTCAGATTTGGGAGTGCAGAAATCTATCACATTGGTATGTAGAAATGTTGGTTTGATTGTTTGACTAGGAGTTTATGACATTTTCAACAGTATCTTATGTAAATCACTGCAAACGCAATTCCTAACGAGGAAGTAAATATCTTAAAAGATTCCAAATATTTCAATATAAGGATTGTGGATGTTTTAATTTTAAGTCTATTCCACATTATAGCCTCTGCAGCAGGCAACTTTTGAAAACACTGTGATAAAAGTGAAATTGCTCATTATGAAAAAAACCTCTCCTTTTGATTTCAATTAATTTATTTTTGCTCTGTTACCAGCCTCCATTTTCTGCAACCCTACTTGGCGCTAAAAAATATTTAAAATCTTGCTGACTAACAAAATGTGTAAAAAAATGAATTGTTTAGGCATTTGTATTAGGGTAACAAAAAGGATGAAGTATTTCGTATTACTAAGAAAGGTTGGTGCAATTAGGACCCTGTTTTATTGTTTCTTATCACTTTATGTTCCATTTGCGCTAACTGCCTCCGTCATGAAGTGGTAGAGCATCCATCTCAGGTGTGGGAGGTCGCAGGTTCAATGCCCGGCCGGGTCATACCAAAGACTTTGAAGAAGTGGCTGCCCTCCTTGGTGTTCAGGGTTGCGGGGTTAGCATTACAACGAACTGGCTCATGTCTGGAAAAATGGACCAGAAGTACTGTTAACTTACCTAGGAAACGCCAATATATAGCTGAGAAATTGTTAAAAGTGGTGTAAAACACCAAGCAGCCAATCCATTTTCTGTCTATATGTGTGTGTAAAGTTCTTTTGAACATATTTAATGTGAATAATAATCCCTCGATGACTGACCTGTACTAGACTAGGAAATATGGCAGTGCCCTGCCCATATACCTGTACTAGACTAGGAAATATGGCAGTGCCTGCCCATAGACCTGTACTAGACTAGGAAATGTGGCAGTGTCATGTCTATATACCTGTACTAGACTAGGAAATGTGGCAGTGCCATGCCTATAGACCTGTACTAGAGTAGCAAATGTAGCAGTGCCATGTCTATAGACCTGTACTAGACTAGGAAATGTGGCAGTGCCATGCCTATATACCTGTACTAGACTTGGAAATGTGGCAGTGCCCTGCCCATTTACCTGTACCTTACTACGAAATGTGGCAGTGTCCTGCCCATAGACCTGTACTAGACTAGGAAATGTGGCAGTGCCCTGCCTATAGAACTGTACTAGACTAGGAAATGTGGCAGTGCCCTGCCAAAAGGCCTGTACTAGACTAGGAAATGTGGCAGTGCCCTACCCATAGAGTTGTACTAGACTAGGAAATATGGCAGTGCCCTGCCTATATACCTGTACTAGACTAGGAAATGAGGCAGTGCCCTGTCTATAGACCTTTACTAGACTAGGAAATGTGGCAGTGCCCAGCCTATAGACCTGTACTAGACTAGGAAATGTGGCATTGCCCTGCCTATATACCTGTACTAGACTAGGAAATGAGGCAGTGCCCTACCCATAGACTTGTACTAGACTAGGAAATGTGACAGTGCCCAGCCAAAGACCTGTACTAGACTGGGAAATGAGGCAGTGCCCTGCCTATAGACCTGCACTAGATTAGGAAATATGACAGTGCCATGCCTATAGACCTGTACTAACTAGACTAGGAAATGTATTAGTGCCCATCCCATATACCTGTATTAGACTAGGAAATGTGGCAATGCCCTGCCCATAGACCTGTTCTAGACTAGGAAATGTGACAGTGCCCTGCCCATAGACCTGTTCTAGACTAGGAAATGTGGCAATGCCCTGCCCATAGACCTGTATTAGACTAGAAAATGTGGCAGTGCCCTGCCCATAGACCTGTACTAGACCAGGAAATGTGGCAGTCCCCTGCCCATAGACCTGTACTAGACTAGGAAATGTGGCAGTGCCCTGCCCATAGACCTGTTCTAGACTAGGAAATGTGGCAGTGCCCTGCCCATAGACCTGTACTAGACTAGGAAATGTGGCAGTGCCCTGCCAATAGACCTGTACTAGACTAGGAAATGTGACACTGCCCTGCCAATAGGCCTGTACTATACTAGGCAAAGTGGCAGTCCCCTGCCCATAGACCTGTACTAGACTAGGAAATGTGGCAGTGCCCTGCCAATAGACCTGTACTAGACTAAGAAATGTGGCAGTGCCCTGCCAATAGGCCTGTACTAGTTTAGGAAATGTGGCAGTGTCCTGCCCATAGACCTGTATTAGACTAGGACATGTGGCAGTGCCCTGCCAAAAGACCTGTACTAGTTTAGGAAATGTGGCAGTGTCCTGCCAATAGGCCTGTACTAGTTTAGGAAATATGGCAGTGTCCTGCCCATAGACCTGTATTAGACTAGGACATGTGACAGTGCCCTGCCAAAAGACCTGTACTAGTTTAAGAAATGTGGCAGTGCCCTGCCAATATGCCTGTACTAGTTTAGGAAATGTGACAGTGCCCTGCCCATAGACCTGTATTAGACTAGGACATGTGGCAGTGCCCTACCAAACGACCTGTACTAGTTTAGGAAATGTGGCAGTGCCCTACCAATAGGCCTGTTCTAGACTAGGAAGTGTAACAGCCCATATACCGACACTAGATTAGGAAATGTGACAGTGCCCAACCTATAGACCTGTACTAGATTAGGAAATGAGGCAGTGCCCAGCCTATATACCTGTACTAGACTTGGAAATGTGGCAGTGCCCTGCCCATATACATCTACAAGACTAGGAAATGTGGCAGTGCACTGCTTATATGTCTATAGGCCTGTACTAGTTTAGGAAATGTGACAGTGCCCTGCCCATAGACCTGTTCTAGACTAGGAAATGTGGCAATGCCCTGCCCATAGACCTGTATTAGACTAGAAAATGTGGCAGTGCCCTGCCCATAGACCTGTACTAGACCAGGAAATGTGGCAGTCCCCTGCCCATAGACCTGTACTAGACTAGGAAATGTGGCAGTGCCCTGCCCATAGACCTGTTCTAGACTAGGAAATGTGGCAGTGCCCTGCCCATAGACCTGTACTAGACTAGGAAATGTGGCAGTGCCCTGCCCATAGACCTGTATTAGACTAGGACATGTGACAGTGCCCTGCCAAAAGACCTGTACTAGTTTCGGAAATGTGGCAGTGCCCTGCCAATAGGACTGTTCTAGACTAGGAAATGTAACAGCCCATATACCTACACTAGATTAGGAAACGTGACAGTGCCCAACCTATAGACCTGTACTAGATTAGGAAATGAGGCAGTGCCCAGCCTATAGACCTGTACTAGACTTGGAAATGTGGCAGTGCCCTGCCCATTTACATCTACAAGACTAGGAAATGTGGCAGTGCACTGCTTATATGCCTATACTAGACTAGGAAATGTGACAATGCCCTACCCATAGACTTGTACTAGACTAGGAAATGTGGCAGTGCCCAGCCAAAGACCTGTACTAGATTAGGAAATGTGACAGTGCCCAGCCTATATACCTGTACTAGATTCTAGATTAGGAAATGAGGCAGTGCCCAGCCTATAGACCTGTACTAGACTAGGAAATGTGGCAGTGCCCTGCCCATATACCTCTACAAGACTAGGAAATGTGGCAGTGCACTACTTATATGCCTGTACTAGACTAGGAAATGTGGCAGTGCCCTCATAGGCCTGTAGTAGACTTGGAGATATGGCAGTGTCCTGCCCATAGACCTGTACTAGACTAGGAAATGTGGCAGTGCCCAGCCTTTAGACATGTACTAGACTAGGAAATGTGGCAGTGCCATGCCTATAGACCTGTACTAACTAGACTAGGAAATGTATCAGTGCCCATCCCATAGACCTGTATTAGACTAGGAAATGTGGCAATGCCCAGCCCATTGATTTGTATTAGACTAGGAAATGTGACCATGCCCTGCCCATAGACCTGTACTAGACTAGGAAATGTGGCAATGCCCTGCCCATAGACCTGTTCTAGACTAGGAAATGTGGCAGTGTCATGCCCATAGACCTGTTCTAGACTAGGAAATGTGACAGTGCCCTGCCCATAGACCTGTACTAGACTAGGAAATGTGGCAATGCCCTGCCAATTGATTTGTATTAGACTAGGAAATGTGGCAATGACCTGCCCATTGATTTGTATTAGACTAGGAAATGTGACCATGCCCTGCCCATAGACCTGTACTAGACTTGGAAATGTGGCAGTGCCCTGCCCATAGACCTGTACTAGACTAGGAAATGTGGCAATGCCCTGCCCATTGATTTGTATTAGACTAGGAAATGTGGCAGTGCCCTGCCCATAGACCTGTACTAGACTAGGAAATGTGGCAGTGCCCTGCCCATTGATTTGTATTAGACTAGGAAATGTGGCAGTGCCCTTCCCATAGACCTGTTCTAGACTAGGAAATGTGGCAATGCCCTGCCCATAGACCTGTTCTAGACTAGGAAATGTGGCAGTGCCATGCCCATAGACCTGTACTAGACTAGGAAATGTGGCAGTGCCCTGCCCATAGACCTGTACTAGACTAGAAAATGTGGCAGTGCCCAGCCCATAGGCCTGTACTAGACTAGGAAATGTGGCAGTTCCCTGCCAAAAGGCCTCTACTAGTCTAGGAAATGTGGCAGTGCCCAGCCCATAGACCTGTTCTTGACTGGGAAATGTGGCAATGCCCTGCCAATAGGCCTATACTAGACTAGGAGATGTGGCAGTGCCCTGCCCATAGACCTGTACTAGATTAGGAAATTTGGCAGTGCCCTCCCCATAGGCCTTAACTAGACTAGGAGATGTGGCAGTGCCCTGTCGTCCATAGACCTGTACTAGATTAGGACATTTGGCAGTGCCCTCCCCATAGGCCTGTACTAGACTAGGAAATGAGGCAGTGTCCTGTCCAAAAACCTGTACTAGATTAGGGAATTTGGCAGTGCTCTGCCCAAAGACCTGTACTAGATTAGGAAATGTGGCTGTGCCCTGCCAATATGCCACCGCAAGTCGGATTGAACTTACTTCCTTTGTCTGGTCTCAAACTCTGTGTACTGATCCATTCGCTGCAGCAGATTCCTTTAAAACACTGGGCAACATTAACGTGGAAAAGCAGCCAGTTGCTTGGACATACTGTTGTGTAGAGTACTGGTAGGAGAAAGCCAGGAAACACATGGACAGGTGAAATGGATGCCATGCTAATTGTTTGTTTAAGTGTATTATTGAACTTTCTTTCTTTGAATGAAAAGCTTAAGGTGATAATTTCAAAAGTGGCAGCACTTTCTGGCGCCTCTGCCGCAGACAACTTATGAAAACATATGACAAAGGAAGACGTTGCTTATATTGTGTTACAATGATATTAACTCTATCCAATAGTTACATAATATTGACTAGATGTCTTCAAAGTTGACTGCTGCAGAATTATTGGGAAAGGGTTAACTCTATCCAATAGTTACATAATATTGACTAGATGTCCTCAAAGTTGACTGCTGCAGAATTATTGGGAAAGGGTTAACTCTATCCAATAGTTACATAATATTGACTAGAGGTCCTTGTTGACTGCTGCAGAATTATTGGGAAAGGGTTAACTCTATCCAATAGTTACATAATATTGACTAGATGTCCTTGTTGACTGCTGCAGAATTATTTGGAAAGGTTAAAGTTAAATGGGGAAACAACTAGTGGGGCTATACATTTATCATTTTGTTAAAACATGCTTGTTATACACTTTATATGATAGTAACTCTTTAACCCTTTCCCTCATATAGATGCTTTCTGACGCCTCTGCAGCAGACCACTTGGTCTTTATCAAGATTAAAATTATTCAACAGATATTCAAGTGCAGTCCATCTTTGTTTCGAAGAGATTAAGTTGTGATGAAAAGACGTCGTCAAGGCAATACGACGTCAGTTCTGTTGTAGCGTCATGTTTTCTGTACTTTTCCATCTGCTGAAAAACGACTTTATGGATAAATATATATCTTCCCTTCTTGTGATTATACGCGCCTTTTCGTCACTCAGGACCCTCTCGTATAATGTGTCATCCAGCATATGAAAATAAATGAAGATATCTGGCAGAAGTGTGTACAAATACTTGTTATAGGTAAATGCAGCACATAGGCCAACACTCATCAGGTGGCCCTTTTCTTTTTAAACAGTTGAATCCTTCAAAGAAATACAAGACAGTATTTGTGTGGCACAGCGTAAAGAGGACATATCTGAGGAGAGGGTTATACTGTTTCTAAAGGTGGCGCCTGGATCAGAGTTCTCACAAGATCTCGTAAAGAATGTAAAATTGTGTATTCGCAATACCCTGTCAGCTCGACATGTTCCCACCTTCATTCTACCCTGTACAGACATTCCAGTGAGTGGACATTTATATTACTTCAGCTCGACCCTTTCCCCCCAAACAAAAAATCTGGAGCAGACCGATTGGAAAAAAAACAGTTGGCAAACCACTATAGCTAAAGATTTATTCATTGAGTACAGTTGAAAACCTAAAGAAGAAAATTACTCATGATCAGCATTTTCTCCTTTTGCCAGCATGTTTTCAAAAGTTGTCTGCTGCAAAGGGGTCAGAAATCATTTGTTTATGGGTGTGAAATAATGTACTTATTTCAATGACGCGGTTTGCTTTAACATGTATGTATATAATACTTCCGTCTGTCAAGTATACTTATAAAACTGTCACATGTATGGGTGTACACTATGATGCAACAGTTCACCAACAGTATATAAACCAGACAGATGGCTCTCTAAACCAGTTCGGCTTTGCGCCGGCTCGCTGACACTATATATAGATTTATATGCTTAATACAACTATATGGAACTGAAGCTGCGTTTGAGTTGACTATGCCACAGGGCCTCTTTTTGATGCCGTTGGACCAGGACGAACAACAGAAGTACTACTGCTA
>JAUELF010254007.1:0-11711 GCA_031471495.1 Clinocardium nuttallii
TTGTAGAACAATGATCGAGGTAAATTGTTAGAGAGAAGGACGAAACTTTGTAGAACAATGATCGAGGTAAATTGTTAGAGAGAAGGACGAAACTTACCAGTTAAATACTTGACCATACAGCGCGATCCAAGTGATACAACCCAAATACTCAGAATAAACAGAAATCCAAATAAAGTTTAACAAACAAGAAATCAAATCGACAAAAATCCCTCTCCATGTCGACAGCGTATGTGTAACCTTCCTTTTAAGAATCAAAAATATTGTATCGATCCACTAATAAAAAGGTCTGTGTCCGTAACGTCAACTCTATTTAAGGTGTCTTCCCGATTGTCCCACATTTTGAAAATGCTATTTACCCTTAATGCGGAGGGGTGAAGCGCGAAATTTGCATATTCCAAGTTTACATCATTTACTCTTTGCACAGACATGCAATAGACAACTTAGGTCATATAACGTGCATATGATGTGAAATGATATTTAGAACTAAAATATATGTAATGTGAATGAGATGGAGTATGTAGTATAATTAAGAGTCAATATGTGTGTTTGAGATGACATAAACTATGCAATTACGTTATATCTTTTATTTCAATCGTTTTTATCTATATGTGATTGTAGAACAATGATCGAGGTACATTGTTTACTGAGATAAGGACGAAACTTACCGGTTATATAGCTGACTATCCAGCGCGATCCAAGTGAAATAAACAAAGATACTCAGAATAAACAGAAATCCAAATAAACGTTTAACAAACAAGAAATCAAATCGACATAAAGCCCTCTTCATGTCGACAATGTATGTCCGTTTTAGAATATATATGCTCGGTTCACGTAAAGGAATGGAATTAACGGTGTTATAAACCGACACAAAAGATCCCTGTCCACGTAGACAATGTATGCGGATCCATTCGCTTACTAATGACTATGTCGACAGCTTTTAGAAATAAATATATATGCTCGATTCACGGAAAGAAAAGTAATTAACGGTGTTATTCACCGACGAAAATACCTGTTCACGTCGACAATGTATACATAAATCTCGTGAATGAGACAGCTGTTTCGATCTTTGTATCTCGCACTGAAACAGATTAATGATTATAACGTGCAATGTTTCCATACATCTAGGGTAAAATATGGACATCTCTGTAGAAGAAAGTTTAATTATTGAAAATAGTTGAAACCCTAGTGGTAAAAGGAAGACATTGGTTACAATAAGTATTATCTCCCTTTTCATGACGTTTTCAAATGTCGTCTGCTTGACATGCATCAAAAAGCGTCTGTAATCAGGAAGTAGTTTAACCGTTTCCGTTATAGATACTAAGTTACATACATCTATTCGAAATAATTTGGGAAACGAAGCAATTGCAGATAATGAGCAGTTCCTCCTTCTCAAACAATGTTTTCAAACATGAATCAAGTTGGGTTTGTTCTATAGGCTAGATATCAAATCATTTGGCTACAGGTATTCTTTTACCCTTTTAGACGTTTACAGGTGAATGATGATGAGTGATTTCGCATTTTTCCACAATGTTTTCATCACTTTTTAATAATTATACATTATACTTACATTAATACATATCAAGTTTGCTGTAAATTTAGACTGTGTGGCCAAGGGTTAGGAAGACTGATTACATATATTACCATGTAAACTTGGTAGTATAAAAGCAATTCCGCTGTAGTCGTCGGAAGAAAGAGTGCCGTTCTGTTAAACGTGCCATCAAAGAACGGTAACTTGGGATTGTCGGTAAAACAAGGTGCACTTTGTGTTGAATATCAAATGTCGCTATTTTCCTTCATTTCGTTGTCTGTCCGTATATCGATCCAACTAGGATATGTTAAGTCAATCTTCAAATTAGGGATTATTTTGGCACACATACCAGTGATAACCGTAGGTTGAAGATTTGTTTTACTTTTCAGCCGATCTTAGCTTTTGTGGGTTCTACTGTATTTGCTTTTGTGTGAATTGAAGACCTAAACGTCCGTCAACATAAAACCTAGTCCTAGATGTATCTGTTGATATATGAACTAGAACTGTAGGCTAACTAGTTGTTCGTCAACTTACCTTATATGGTCCCGTTTCGGTGATTTAGTCGAACCCCAAATCGCTAGATGAAGATTATATGTGATAACAAATGCATTCCCTGTACAATTACATAGAAACGCTTCCCAAACACAGACGTATTTTGACGCATCGAAACCATCTTCAATCAATACTTTGTGTGTTGTCTGTCTGTAACGATGGAATGTAATTATGGATTAATTATTCGGCGTTCGGCCAGCTATCTGTCTGATTGTGCATTTGTCCGTCAGTCACGGTTAACATTTTTTGGTCAAAACGGTTATTCTGTTTGGCAGATGAACTTTAAACTGTAAACACTTATATTGTGTGGTCGGGCGAACGAAACATACTAGGAACATAACTATGGTATGATTTTTTCAGGAGTTATCTATATATTTTCTTTATTTAGTCCTCAAACGTGGTATATAGGTAACGTATGACCTGTAGAAGGGCAATGCAGTATAACTATAACTATTTTTGACCTACCATGTTCTCACATATTATATAACTTACGCATGTCTCACATGTGTTCTGTGTAAGGCTCTTGCTCGTTAATAAGTGTTTTTCCAAGTTTAGTTTACTTTGTTCAGAGAAACCGACGGATTGTCCGCCTATTTGTCAATCTGTCCGTCACGGTTTGCATTAGTTGGTCAAACGTTTTTGTTCTGTATTCCAGATAAATTTGAAGGTGATCTGTTTTTAAGATTTTATATCCATGTTCATGATTTTTCTTGTGCCAGTGTCTCAATAAAATTTCAATGTAACAAATTAATTATTACCTGCAGATGTACAGCGCAAAATAACCAGAAATCAAGCGTGCTTTTGATTGCCAATCATTTATCAGCACGATCACGATTCCAATAAACAGTGTGGATCTTGAGTGTCTGATTGGCTCTGGCGTTGTTTACCTTTGCACTCGGCTTGAAAGCAAGTTGGAGAGTAGTGTCGACTGAACTGGAAATATTATACACATGGGTCGCCTGCCCATTTTGTAATTCGTGATTTTATTTTGGTTATAACATAAAAGCTTCAAACTTTGATAATTAGGTATTGGTTATTGGAAGGCAATTTGTGTTGTTTCAAACGTTTTAGTTTTTGTTTGATTACGGGCCGATGAGACATTGCTTCTACAATTTGTGTTCATATAAACTATGCCATATCTTTTCATCTTAAAGATGCCCCTATACAATTCGTGTTTTCAGCGCTTTGATAAACAATATATATGCCTTTACCCTTTGACTCTCTAATATATAAACTAATGTCACAGCTACAGCGTTTATCGTTTTTGTTATGATATTTCCTGTACAAATTAAAGCAGTTATAAACTGTAATATATATAGCAGAAGAACTATGTGCACAGGTCTCAAGAAGATAAACAATGACATGAGCTCAGAGTTCATTTTCAAAAGTATACGTCCTCTAGTTTGTTAAGATAACTACGCAATTAGCTGCTGCACAGAAAAACAAGCATATATCATAGAATTACTGTTTAATGTAATGAAATTGTGTTCAGCCTCTATTAATAACTGACTTACTGATGACATGATGTTAAACTGTAATCAATAACTCAACTACTGATGACATGCTGTTAAACTGTAATCAATAACTCAACTACTGATGGAATGGTGTTCAACTTCAATCAATATATGAACTACTGATGGAATGGTGTTCTACTTCAATCAATATCTGAACTATTGATGAAATGGTGTTCAACTTCAATGTAGAACTGAAATACTGATGAAATGGTGTTCAACTTCAATTTATAACTGAACTATTGGTGAAATGGTGTTACACTTCAATCATTAACTCAACTACTGATGAAACGATGTTCAGCTTCAATTAATAACTCAACTACTAATGAATCAATGTTCAACTTCAATTAATAAATCAATAAGTCGCAAATATTTGATGGCTACTTTCAAAGTTTAATTTCTGCATAATACAATTAGGAACCTGGAAGGTCGTTTCGGCTCTTTGGTTTGATTAAATGGTACCTTCATAGAATACAAAAACACATAATACATTCCTACATCGGCTGCAGGCGTTTTTTTAAAAATCACATAGGAAACATCTCTATAAGTATATAAATATAAAAAGTAGTTGATGAAAATATAAACAATGTTTTAAAAAGAGGTATGTTGCGGATGTGCCAAAAGCGTCTGCATGTACATAATGGTTAAAATACATAAGATGTATCACGTGTTCACTATTAACGTAATATACCTGGTGTTACCTGTTAACGAACAAACATAAAATTAAAGAGTATTCTCAGATATTTAAAAAGTAATTATCTAAACGACGGAAATCTTCATGTCATGTGTATGCTCATAAAATGTTTTGAATTTTCGTATTACTGTCGTCTATTAATACGGACAGAAAATAAGAAAGTAAGTGAAAATGTATAATTAAATAATAATGACCAATGTTTGATAAAAGGGCCAAGATGACCCTTCATTGGTCATCTGAATAATGGCATAGATGCAAATTTGTAACTGATTATATCAGGGGATTCAATATGACTGCAACAAAAAATGGAGGTCAAATTTCTGCCCAACCCTATCCCAAATACAGTCGGTTTCTCAGGCCTCTATACGACGTAGGAAACGTTTGCGACCAAAGGAACAATTGCTCATCATGAGCTATATATGCGTTTGCCACAATGCCCGATCAATATTTACAGACGTGTATATATGTTATCTCCTTGCAAAGTTGTTTTGAAAGTCGTATGAAGCAGATTTGTTGTATGTGGGTAAGGGTTAATCATCCTGATATCGATAATAAACCATTGGATAAAGATGGACCTAAATCGACCACATTGTAATTCTATTTGACATTGCAACTAAATTCGTTCATAGCATTGAATAGTTTTCTTGGAATCTGCAGTAATAATTATCCACCATAAATGAGGTTTTCATAATATACTTGATCGTAACCATTAACCCTATTCTTTTTACAAGATGTCAATGTATATTTAACATCTTCTACTTTAAAAACGTGATACCTACTACATGACATTCATCGCTCATTCCCATTGTTCAATGCATAAATGACACTTTCTGCATTTTCCACATCATCATATTTGTCACAGGAGTATAGTTCTTTAAAATGATTCATCCATACGCAGTTACTTTCTGCTGGCGATTTACATTGTTTATCTTTAAAAATCATTTCAAATGTTGGACGCGCCTTTGATTTTCGTTTTATATTAATTAACTTCCAGAATGCGCAACTATCGTCCGCTCAATATCCTCCTCCAAGTGATTGGTATATTGTTGTACACTTTGTTTATGCCGCTTTATACTCTAAATAAGTCACATGATCTGCGCTTGGTCTTTTATCACTTATCCAGTGTTTACGCTTATCTTTAACCTTTTTATGCAAACAGGAAAGGTTTTCATTCCAATAAGGTTTTATATGAGGTTTATATGTCGACAAAGGAAAACAAATCGAACTAGCGTCTTTTATAACACTAACCAATGTTTCATGAAGTGAGCTATACATGTTGAAAGTAGCATAACACACCAAACAATCTATCATTAATCTACTAGTTGTTTTAAGGGTATTAAGTGATAATTTCCACCTCTTTATTTTGAAAGCAGACAAGCACTTAACGTCTTTCATTAGAATGACACTGTCATTATGCTCCTTTCCTGAACCCACATGACTGCCATGTTTTTCAACCAATCAATATGGCTTGGACAGTTTTTTTTAGAGCGTTTCTGCATAATTATGTTAAAAGTCGTTGAACAAGTTTTGATGACGGTCACCAATAGAATATTCATGTGACGTCTGATACATTAACTCTTTCCTTCATATACACGCTTTCTGTTGCGTCTGCAGCAGACGGCTCTTTGGAAACATGTCAACATGTGAAGAAATTGCTCAACCGAGCATTTTCTCCTTTTGTCTCCACGTTTTCAACTCTTATTTAATTATTGTACTTTCATTTAAAGGGAGTTGCCAATTGTTCTCGGGTATGTTTTCAAAGTCGTTAGCTGCAGATGGGTTGTATGTGGGATGCGTTAAAATTGCACCACCATTTTCAGAGAAAAAGATTGTATGTATATTGGACAGTGAGTGATCACAATAGATAACATTGATCCTTCGGCTTGAAGTTGATCTAAAAATAAGTAAAAACTGTTTGTACATGTTGCATTATTCTGATACATCAGTAGTAGTAGTCTGTAAGTGGTAAAGGCATAACCTTTTTTACATGTAGATGCTTTCTGAAGCCTCTGCAGCAGACACATTTTGATAACAGTGTGACAGAAAGAAATATTGCTCAGAAAAAGTAATTTCATCTTTTGCCAACATGTTTTCAACATTATTCAATATTAATACTTTTGAATACAGAACTTTTCCAAAATATTATCTTAATGTTTTCAAAGTGGTCTGCTGGATATGTATTGCATGTTGGAAAGGGTTAAGACAACTGAAATAACTCTAAATGTATATACCTGTATAATTTAAAACTAAAGAAATCTTTGATTTTCTTATTATCAGTTAGGAATACTTTTCTGTTTTATTGGATGTGGATGAAACATCTGAAGCATTGATGTGTAAAACATATAAAGAGAAAACTGAAATTGCTTTTATTGAACAATTTATTCCTTCCGTTTAGTTGATGTTACTGTATCTCATAATGCAAGTATCTACTGTATATAATTTTCATATGTTTCCCACATTCAACAAACCTGCAGCAACCATTTGAAAATATCTTCGAAGAAATACTGAAAAATTCAATTAATTAGGTACATTTAATGAAAAGAATTGAAAACATTGCGTTAAAAGGAGAAACTGCTCATTTTGAGCATTTTCTCTATTTGCACTAATGTTTTCAAAAGCGTTCTTTTCACAAATTACATTATACTGTCATTTGCCATGATACAGACATAATAATGTCAAACTTTACTGGAAAATGTTAAAACAGTAATCTCATATAAAATGTCCAGATATACCTTTGTCATCTTTTGAAATATATTTTAAAGCTGTAAACAATCCCGAAGTTCCATGTGTTCAAGCTGATGAGGACATCGTGTATTTCAACGAAAGTTTTGAACGCGACGAATTCCAAGTTATGTTTCATGAACTTGATGTTGATGTTACTATAACAGAGATTAATACAGGTATTAAACAATTAAAACTCTGTAAAAGTGCAGGTCCGGATAATTTTTTAAATGAATACTTTGTATATGGTAATACTGTATTAACCCCTTATTTACAATCACTGTTTAATTCTCTCTTCAACACTGGTGGTCCGAAGGATACCATAGTACCTCTTCATGAGAAAGGGTCCTTTCATAACCCTGAACATTATAGGGGTATAACTTTATTGAGTGTATTGGGGTAATTTTCTAACACTTATTTTAATAACCAATTGACTTCCTAAGCTGAACGTTACAATGTATACATCGAGGCCCAGGAGGGTTTTCGCAGTAGTATGAGGACTACGGATAATATTTTCGTACTTCATGGTATTATTACGCATATGATGAATCAAAGTAAAAATATTGTAGTTTTGTAGATTTCAGCAAGGCTTTTGATTACATTGGACGCAATAATCTGTGGTCTAAACATATAAAACTCGGTATTCGCGGTAAAATGATGACAATTCTGAAAAGTATGTACAGTAGTGTTATATCACGTGTTAAGTTTAATAATACATTAATTAACCAGTTTTCGTGTCTTTTAAGGCGAATCTCTGTCTCCATTTATGTTTTGAATGTTCATTAATGACATCGAAGAACAACTAGAATCAGATGGTTTTAATGGTATAGATATGTATATGACGTAAATGTTTATTTTACTTTACGCTGATGACATTGACGTCTTTTCTAACTCGACAGAGGGCTTGCAAAATGGATTAGAAAGAAAGCTTGAATACATATTGGGATAGGTGGAAACTTAAAATAAATATATAGAAAACTAAACAAATTATTTCCAGAAAAGGTGGTGCTTTACCAAGGAATCAAAAGTGTACATTTAATGGGGAAAATCTAGAAATAGTCAAGGTTCTGTCTTATCTAGGTGTTATCTTTTCCCAGGTGGTTCGTTTAATACAAAACAGACAAATATCGCCGATAAAACACTAAAAGCTATTTTTAAACTCAATACACTTATACTTATACAATTTTCCTTTTGTCAGCTTGAAACATGATCTTTTCGACAAGTTCATTTTACCCATTTTGAACTACTCAATTGAAGTACGGGGTTTCCATAAGGCAACTAGTGTCGAACGTATTCACACACAATATTGCAAACGTATTTTACACGTTAAACATTGTACACAAAATGATTTTGTTTACGGCGTTCTATGTAGATTTCACTTAGCCTACACTAGACATACTCGAATTGTAAAATATTGGTTAAAAATCCAAAAACGTGATGATTTAAATTAGTGTAAAATCATGTACGAAATTCAAAATTCTGATGAAGAATTGTATCCAAATAAAGTGTCGTGGGTTACTTTACTTAAGAACTTATTGTCATCATTGGGATTTTGTAACGTAAATGCTTTTATGAATCATTTTGAACAACGTTTGCCTGATAATAATGTACAGAACTGGAATGCAAGAATTGATAACTCACCACGCAGTACCTTCTTCAAAACCATTGCCCCTTCAACTTTCAGTGTTATCTAAATTGTAATTTCAGTAATAATTCAATTGCTGCAATGTCAAGGTTACTACTTTCATCACATAAACTTTCCACAGATTGGAGGTGGCATCGCAAAAACTGTATCTCACGTGAAGATAGAAAATGTATTACATGTAATAAGATCGAAGTCGAATACCATTTTCTGATTGAATGCAATTTCTATTCTGACCTCCGTAAAATATATATTTCTAAGTATTATTTGTCCAATCCTAGCATGTATAAACTAAAACAACTTTTGGAATGCACAAATGTTTCTAAACTCAGAAATTTATGTACAATTGTAACGAAAGCTTTTCAATTAAGATATGGTTAGTAATGGTTATTTAAAATATACAAATAAGTTGTAAATATAAGTGTTGTGATGTCTTTACATTGTGTATACTGATATAATTTTCATTTACTGATGTGAATGTGTCATACTTGTGTCAATATGCCCCTTGCCTATTGGACGTATTGTATCATACTGTTTTATATTATATTATATTGTATTATATTATTTTATATTATAGTGTGTTATATTAAATTATAATGCATGTTAACCATGTATGTATATATATATATACAGTGGTGATGAGTATAACGTTTGAATAACACCTTCTCCGTCTATGACGCGACATGTTACCAATTGGTAAATGTGCTCCACTAGCTATGTCATTTATAATGTCTATTTGTATTTTTTGTTTTTCTCACAGAAATAAACGTGTTGTGTTTAACCCTGTCCCATATGCAGATGACTTACAACTTTAACACTTTTGTCATACATACGCTTTCTGACGCATCAGTAGCAAGACGAGCAATGTCTCCTTTTGCACAATGTTTTCCACTTTTATTCATAGGTTATCCATTCAATTATATAGATTTTCTATCTTATGACAAAAGGTGTTTAAAGTCGTCGGCTGCGGAATTAAATAATTGTTGCAAAATTCAAAAATCTGGACGAGTTATTTCTCTAGATATACAAATAATAATGACAATTCAGTGTTTTTTCTTAACCCAAATTGGGCCCCGTTCACAATCAAAGGACACTTTTTCACAAAAGTAGGCCTATATTCACAAATTCTAACTTTCATCACATTTTTCAAAATTGAAAGGGCCCTGGCCCTGGTCACAAAACAGCAAGAAAAAACACTGTAATTGATAGATGCTGTACAGGGTTTTACGGAATTGTTTTACAATAAGACATATAAGAGTACATCTTTATAAAGGATTTGCATTAATTTCAGTTTTTTTTGCTTCATGTGTGACAGCTATTTTGGGGTTTCTTTCATAATTATGAGTCAACAAAAAAAGAAAGAAGGTTTCAGTGTAAATATCTTATCTAAAGTGTCCTCTTTAATCATAGATTCTCAATACTGCTGTCCACAAAAGACGCTCGCAGCCATGATTGTATCACCCAGCAAAAACTAATTTAGAAATTTCAAAATTCGTTTTGTGTATATAATTGGTCACTAAATGAGGTACAATGTAGCTTGAGTAGGTCTATTTTGGCTTTAAAACCTCATTCAAAGAAGGATATAAGGCGTTTTCATAATTTTTCTGTACTGACCTTTACAGTAACATTGCGTTCAACTGGTCATCATACAAGAGACCTCCTTGCTGTAGTTATCTGCTGTACAGTATACAACTATTGGGGACAGCTGTCAGGAAATGGGTTTTCCTTGCTTGGTTGACCACAAATAAAGTGTACAAAATATACCTGAACTATAAGTAAACAAAATAGCTGAACAAATGTTTGTCATTTTGGCACAAGCATAACTAGTTTCCTGTGTAATTACAAAATGTTGAAGCATATCTTAGGCTAAAACAAGGTATTGGTGCTGAGAATTTTAGTTGAAAAAGTGAATATTTAGATATGATCTTATCAGACCATTTATCATAAAAATGTTCACCTTAAGGCTTCTAATTCCCTGTTCATGCTTAATGTTTGTAAATATGCATCCATTATATTTTTAACCATACTTTCACCTTAGATTCTCAACAAGTTACGGACGATACACAGAGTACATAACATGTAAGAAAAGAATCAAAGAACTGTAAAACTTTATTTGTTTTCTCTGAAACATCAATGGCAGTATGCAAAAAAAGTATTAGAACGCAATTACAACAAGAATACACTCTAAAATGATAATTGAGGATATATTTGTGTCACACCCTATCAGGCCTAAACATAAATAAACAAGACAATTGATGTGTCTTCCAAAAACAATAGAAATAAACAAAATTACCTTCTCGTAAAAACTTTGGAAGATGTACTGTCCGATTTTTCGACATTTTCCTGCAAATTAGTTAAGGTGGTGATTCGAAAACGTCCGTCGTTTTTTAAATAGCTAAGTATAGCTAGATGTAAAATTTGGTTGAACGAAACTTATATCGCGCTAATATTTCTGATCTGTATGTATACATGTATTTATTTACACACAATTAAATCGACCATAATAAATAGAAATTAGGAAAAAACGACTTATATTTATTTGCTATTGAACTCATGTAAATTGTTGTTATTAAAATAAAACATTTTTGTTAAATTCCGTTACAGTCAGTCAAACGAACCAGATCACGGAAACCAAACACTGCAAATATCAAGGTCATTTTGGGCGCGCATATTCATATGTACAAGACTGAATTAATAAGTTTAATCGTCGCCGTATATTGTGAAATATATTAACAACACTTCGAAAATGGAGAAATCAGTAGAAGTTTCTGAAAATGCGGGTGACATATTGTTTTTGCCCGTTCCGTCCTTCCGTTCGTCACACTTGTTTCCGCTCAATAATTGAAGAAAGCTTGGGCGTAAGAACTTCATACTTAATATGCAGATTGGTCATGACTAGTAGATGACCTCTATTGATGTTGATGTCAGAATGTCAAAGGTTAAGGTCATGGTGACCTTGTTAGGTGAGAAATGGTCTCCGCTCGCTAACTGAACAACTTTTGGGACGAGGAACTCGATACTTGGTATACATATGCCCAGTAGAAGACCTCTATTGATTCTGAG
>JAUELF010254018.1:0-11711 GCA_031471495.1 Clinocardium nuttallii
TTCAATCCGTAATTACATCCCTTTTACGGAATGAATAACATTAATATGCAAATAAGATACTCGTTATAAAAGAAACACAAAATCTACTTATCTAAGTGTCTTTATAGGGTGGTGGGTGGGGTTTCAATAGAAACCCGCACCCCACAAGTACGGACAGACGGACAGACAGACGGACATTCATCGCAAATCTATAGACCGGAATTGCTTTCAAGCAATCCGGCCAAAAAGGGATATCATATTAACATAGAAATCTTGGAGAACATTAGATAAAAGGGATATCATAATAACATAGAAATCTGGGAGAACATTATATGAAAGGAAAATCAATATCAACATGGAAATCTGGGAGAACATTAGATAAAAGGGATATACTATTAACATGGGAATCGTTGTGAACATTAGATAAAAGGGATATCATATTAACATGGAAATCTTGGATCACATTAGATAAAAGGGATATCAATATTAACATGGAAATCTGGGATCACATTAGATAAAAGGGATATCAATATTAACATGGAAATCGGGGAGAACATTGTGTACAAGGGATACAAATTAGTAACATAACATAATAATATGAATATATTACTTATATATGTTACATGAGTGATTTAAGTTCGTACAACGTATGTTATTCCATTTCTTTGCTTCTGCTTGGATACTTAACACGTAATTGTGGAGATGGCTTGTTATCAAGAGTTTGTTTTTATACTCTTCACTATTCGTAAATTTAACGAAACTAGTATTGCCCGACACTGCTAAAACATTATTAAGCTTGGTGATCATTTTGACAGTGTCGGCTCGTGCGCGCATCATTTCGCAGATGGGTTTCGATATATGATTCGTCCCAAGAGAAAACCAACATTATGATCTCTGCGAAATGTATCGACCCAGATCAGCCTGCGGGGCCGACACATTCCGTACAAGGTGGACAGAAAATCCCAAACCCTAACCCTTTCCTTTATGCAGACGCATCTTCAGCAGACACTATATGCCAAAAGAAGTTATTGATCACAACTATCATTTGCAATGTTTTCAAGTATATTTATATATGCATTAACTTGAATCTAATTTATATAGATTTGTCAAAATTGTCTGATACTTTGTCGTTTGTGGGAAAGGGATAAAGTTATATAAAGGAGTTTCTTTGGTAAGTTACCAGTTTTACCGGTCCATCTATCCGGACACTAAATGCATTCATTGATATTTACACTTAATTTGTATTGAACAAATAGTTTATCAGGAAATTAATTGATCAATGGGAAAGCGAACTGTTTGAACGGCGATTTGAATGCACACATGCGCATGTTTTGTTTCAGTCTACATGTATGTTGTGTATAGCAGGATGGGGGTTTAATAAGCATGTGATTAATGAAACAACAAACTCAACCATCGTCGTAGTTTCGCGCAAATATGTTTTATTTTGTAAGCCGGGTTTTTCCAGTTCTCTAGATCTATAAATAGACATGTGTCCGTTTTCATCAATGTTTTCACATATCTATTAACATTATAATTCCAGTTTTCCAGCCCATGTAAGCAGATAAGATAAAGTAGGAAGAGCGCCACAGAAAAGGTCACCATTTACCGTATTGAGCAGTAATTTATTCTCTTCCTGGACGTTTCGTCGAGATTTCCAGATCACAGACATGCTAATTGCTTATGATGAAAGGGGTTTAATGAACTACCTGCCGATGTTAGATTTCTGATATTACGCCATATGCCCACCCCTTGTCTATTTTACAACAAAGCAAATCAAACGATACACCGGAGATCGCTGTGGTATAATATTGTTCACACTTGCTTACCGTTAGTTCGGGGAGATGCACTCATATTTTTCAAATCGTCTGTAAATCTCGTCTGCTGAGATATTCATGAAGTGGTCGCTAGACGGGATCCCGACATTCTGCTATTGGAAATAACCAAGGTGTATTGCCTCGCGAGAATCCGACATCAGTAGGCTTGTGGCGGACACGCGAGACAAACAACCACTGCGCGTGTTCGATTATAGTCTCTAACGGGTGGCATTTTTCTTTCCTAGAATATTGTTCAGTTTGTTGTATGGAGTTGGAATCCAATATACGGTGCAAGCTTATAATTTGATTTAAATGAAATATGTGACTGTATTTTAATTGAATTAAATTTCCAACTTGATAAGTTTGTGCCAATGTATCCTGCTGTTAATTATTCATTTGTGTGGATTATAGCGCTGGGATGGTATAAAACGGATATAATAAAATAAGTGTTCGGAAACATCAGACGTCTTGGATATCGGAGGGTGAGTAATTTCTGGGAAATTATTTCCTCATATTTATTTTCGCTTCGTCATTGGAGTATCGCCCAAAACGTCGACATCAAAGGGCTATATTTCCAGCTTTATGTTAAAGGTTTGATATTTTACTATATTAGATATGCTGGCATATTAAAAGCTAATACTACTTTGTGTGCACACACATATTCGTCTGGGTTTCTTACCACCTACAAGTTCGGTAAAGAAACGTCTTACTCATTTCATCATATGTTGCATTGCACAATATTGCAAAATACATCTGGAATTTCCTCCGGAAAAATTCATGATTAATTCTTTGAAACGAATCACGTCTATTCCTTGCTAATGCGCTTCCTGATTTCAATAGCAGCAATATTGTAAGATGAATAATGCATTCAGCAGTTTGATACTGGGAACAATCTTTAGAGATCACAACGCTTTGTACGTACGTATTCATTCTAATTTGAGGTTTGAATTGATTAGAATATTTCACTAATAAATTAATTGGGATGTAGCGACACGTCGTCATTAAATTATTTAACTCTTTTCCTCATATGGACGCTTTCTGACGCCTTTAGCAGACGGATTTTTGAAAACATTGCGGCAAAAGAAGAAATTGCTCAAACCGAGCAAGTTCTCCTTTTGTCCCCATGTTTTCAACTCTTTTTAAGTATTGAACTTTTATTGAAATGGAGTTTCAAATTGTTCGGTTATGGTTTTCAAAGACGTCTGCTGCATATTTGTTGTATGTGGGTAAATGAAGAGCGTCAGACGACAAAAGGTCTTGTTACATCCCAACGTTTACATCACGTGATGAGGTAGTAGTGTGACAGAGAGGGGTAACGTGTCTAGAGTTTTGTCATCAGCTAGAGCAATGGTTCCCCTTAAGGGAGTCCCTCGCGGATCCGACCAGACCCCGGTCATATGACGCGGCTCTTTATGCACCCTTTCTTACAAACAGCAACATGTGCAGCAGACAACTCTGTAAATATGTGTGCAAAACTTTTTTTTTTTTAAATGCAAGTATGAATATTTAACAAAAGTGGAAAGCATTGTGGCAAAACAATTAATTGCTCATTATGACGAATTATTAATTATCCCATCATGGGCTGTATACTCATCTGCTGCACCGGTCAGAATGACTACCGATTTGATAACCCCAATAGCTCTGTTGGTAGTGACGCAGGCTGTCAATCAAGCGATTGTAAGTTCGAATATCAGCCCCACCAACATTCTTTCCGACGTGCGACAAAAGTTAATACGATAAACGTCAATCGTCTGCCGACAATTGGGTCAGTAGGGTAACACGGGCCGCTGTTATGTGTGTCAGAAAAACAGGAAACATATTATTAGGTGAACTTGCGGCCGAGATATGAATGAAATATTATTTAAAGCGGCTTTCAACCGTAAGCAATCAGGATTCAGACGTGCTGTAAGAACTTATGTTAAAATCGATAAAAAACTAAATAATTTACAACTAATCAAAACGTAACTATCATTCCGACAGTTCCTTGCTTAAAATGGTCTAAATAAAAATCGATATCATCGATTTCTGCAATGATTGATTAGCGTCGATTAAAATGAGCTGTGTCAGGAAAGAAAGATATATTATTGTTCATTTAACCCTTACCCCCATAAATAAATCTGCAGTCGACGACTTTGAAAACATCTAGGCAAAACATAATTAAACGAAACTTTCTATAAAGTAAAGTTTAATTATTGTATGACGTTGAAAGCATTGTGGTAAAAGGAGGAATTGCTCATTATGCGTATATTTGGCCGGTGTTGACACATGTGTCTATACATACGCGCCGTCTAGCCTGTCGCAGTGACTACTGTAGACGTCTATTTACTTTTAATTTAAATTCAATTCGTTTATTATTAGACATGAACAACAAGTGTTCCTGGTCATTACATATCTACATGCGTTACAAACTATAGTTTATACATCATAACACAAATAAATAAACGAACCTTTCTACAAGGTAGATTTTAGTTATTGAATGAAGTTGAAAGCAGTATGCGTCTATTTGTGGTAAAAGACCAGTGATGTACATGTGTCTATACATACGCGCCGTCTGCCTGTCGCAGTGATTCTGGTAGGCATCAATTCACTTTAAATGAGACCACGTCATATAAAAGGTAGTCTATATTGCATTATCATATTAATGAGAAGATTTGGATTTTTCTGTCCAATGAAAAAAATGCTCGATGTAACTAACGCTCGGTCATCACCGCTTCTCCATCTCATTTGATGATATTGGTTATCTCCCCTGTGGATACCTAACGATATGGTATGTCACACTTTGATAAGCTGTTGAAAATGTCAATCGCAGAAGACCTGTAATGGGCAGTCATCGGATGTATACGAGTATTCAGCACGGCAGGTCTGGTGTGAATGAGATTGCTTGTAGTTTAGACCAAGATGCTGCTATTTATGGAATGCTAGAATTGTACCACGGCTGTTTGATACCCATGTATCGTGTTGTGATGCCGCAACAGAGACGCAATACATCCCGCGTTTCACATTGATCATTCATAGTTATGCGACGTATTCGACGTAGAGTAAAACGAATGATAATTTGATATAAACAATGCAGATTAAGGTCAAAGACCACCTGCGGGCTGTCTGATCTTGGTTTACAATAATCTTTTAATTCTTGTATAACTTGGTTAAAATGTAAATCACGAAAACGATAATACATGTATAACATCAAACTTCGCAGGAGAAACATAAGATTTGATACAAAACGTGTAGGTATCTTAAGGCAAATTCTTTTATAATATGTGTGTTAACCCTTAACGCGCTCAACCCCTGCATCTGGTATATTTGCCATTGATTTTATTTAGATTCCTTCAAATTTACGGTAAAGTATTTGCTACATTATACTATATAAATAGCGAGAATTATATACTAAGATAATACTGTATGAGTGTGCAGGTAGATCTTGATCTGCAGGTAGATCTTGATCTACATTGTTCGCAATTGTATTTAAAGGTATTGCATAACGGCAAGAAAAATCATTGTTTTAACTCGAATACAGCTTAATAATAGTTAATAAAAGATGAACTATAAGGGTCGAGTCACTATTTAACATGCGCTAATGCAGCCAGTTACTTGGAAAGACTGATACGAGCCGTCCCGCGAGAAAACTTACATTGTGGACTCTGTGCAAGGTACCGACCCGAATGCCGCGCAGGCTAACCCGGATAGACACGTTTCGCCTCATGTGGATTTTATGTTCAGGTATCATTGCTCTATACCTATATCCCCCATGAGACGGAATGTGTAGGCCCGGATCAGTATGCGCGGACAGCGCAGGCTGTTCTGGTCGATGCATTACGCAGATGCCATAATGTTGGTTTTTTCGAGGGACGGCTGATATGTGGATTAATGTTGTGCGAAACACATCGGTAGATGATTTTGTTACAATGATATGACTGAAAATCTGTTAAAAACGGCGTTTGGCCCATATCAATTTAACAATTTTCACGTCGATGGTTAATGCTTTAAAATTATCCTTTAAAACAAGCATTAGTCCGATACACGAACGTAAACTTTAATGATTCACAACTGCTTCATTACTAGTCACTATAACACATGTATAATCCTGATAAATGAACTAAAATGCTTTAAAACTGCTCGATTATTAGTATACGTATATGAGCCACTATACAATAACACAGCCAGTGTGTACACGAACACAGACAGTCTGTAGTAAATAGATTCAAACTGATTCATAACTATAATACATGTATGAGCCACTATACAAGAACACAGCCAGTGTGTACACGAACACAGACAGTCTGTAGTAAATATATTCAAACTGATTTATAACTATAATACGTGTATGAGCCACTATACATGAACACAGACAGTCTGTGGTTAATTGTTTCAAACTGTTTTATTACTATAATACATGTATGAGCCACTATACACGAACACAGACAGTCTGTGGTTAATTGTTTCAAACTGCTTTATTACTATAATACATGTATGAGCCACTATACATGGACACAGACAGTCTGTGGTTAATTGTTTCAAACTGCTTTATTACTATAATACATGGATGAGCCACTATACACGAACACAGACAGTCTGTGGTTAATTGTTTCAAACTGATTTATTACTATAATACATGTATAAGCCACTATACATGAACACAGACAGTATGTGGTTAATTGTTTCAAACTGCTTTATTACTATAATACATGTATGAGCCACTATACACGGACATAGACCTATTTTTATTTTGTTATAAATATAAAGATATCATTAATGCATACTTATGTAGCCAGATCTGCGAGGCGGGCGTGATTTAACGAAGTTTAAATGTAATACAGGGATGATCGGACAGTGCGAAGATCAGAAAGTATCTAGGGTCATCTTTCGTGTGATGGTGTATTCTGTATGTGGTGTAAGGTTTAGAACTATTACAAATGGTCCAAACTTAATAAAATATTACCTTCACTAAAACAGCTATAGTCTAATTTGATATATTGACTGTTAAACGAGACCAATAGTTAAGTCAGTTAGTCCTAGTCTTACAAAATGTTTAGTTCGCAAAATCGAAATTTATTTGATAAAATATTATATTACCAACAAGAAACCTGTATAAGGGTATGCGAACACCCGACGGAAATATACTGAACTATTCTAATCAAGACACAATATAGGATAGGAGAGAGAGAGAGAGAGAGAGAGAGAGAGAGAGAGAGAGAGAGAGAGAGAGAGAGAGAGAGAGAGAGAGAAGATAGTGTGTGAGAGAGAGAGGGTATATATAGAGAGAGACAAAACATAGATATATATATATATATAGAAAGAGAGGAGGGGGGGGGGGGGAAGCGAGAAAGGGAGAGGAGAGATGGGGAGGGGGGGGAGAGAAATTTCTCGAGATATATATATATATAGAGAGAGAGAGAGAGAGAGAGAGAGAGAGAAATAGAGAGAGAATGAGAAGAGAGATAGAGAGAAAGATAGAGAGAGAGATAGAGAGAGAGAGAGAGATAGAGAGAGAGAGAGGGAGAGGGAGAGGGAGAGAGAGAAAGAGAGAGAGAGAGACATATTAAATAGATACAGAGAAAGTCTATATAAAGAATAGTCTAGAAGTTTGGACAGATGAAACCTGATGGTTTGAGTAATGTACGAGTCAAGACAAAGCCATGTTCGGTAGACAATAAAATGCGGCTTGAACCGAGCAGGCGTTTTTATCACTTGTAATTAGCGATTAACTTCCCCAACCTCGAATAGCATACAGCCTATCACACCTTCAGTATTTATCATTGTATAAAACAGTCGGGCCTATTAATAAAACAAACGTATTCACAAATACGGTAACACACATTGTAGAACGAGCTCGGATTGCTCGTATATGCCAACTGAGTTCCTTCTACACAGTTTGTTCATATCCTACACAATAGTGATTTGATAATAGCCGAACAGCGCCATGCATTCTATCTGCACAGGTTTATATACCAGTAGGTCAAAGCGTTAATCCATCCACCTGTATTGAATACATTCAGCGCTTGCTTATTACTCACTTCAAAAGAACGCTTTTTCCACAGAAAATTACATCAGGTCCTAAAAAAGCAAATGGCAGTGTACTCATATCTCAGGTCGCTCCACTAGAAAACAAAGCGGTGTGTTACATTTAAGAGTAAATTAATGCTTACGGGCGGTTTTGGTCTGTTTATACCGTATTTGTGTAATATAACCTCAACAATGACTTCTCTTTCTTCATGGTAAATAGTGATTAAAGTGTTTAACAGATGTGCCGTGGTTTGTCTTCGTCTGCTTTAAAAACGTCTGGTGGATATAAACGTGTATGAACTAATGGAATAATACTGTTGTATATTTGAAAACAATAATGTCGATAATTTCTCCTTTTCACATAGGGTTTATAAAAGACGTGTTCTGCAGAGGCGTCAAAAGCCACCTGCATCCGAGATGTGACGCAAATGTCCCTGTTTGTGTTAGCCTCTGTATCTTACTACAGTTTTCACAAGAACAGTTTACCATGACGTTTCGAACATGCTGGTACACACGTGACTTATTTCACAATTCTTTCTCATTCACAGATTTCCAAGAGACGATTAAACCAAACTGTCGCCATTCACCTGAAACCTTCGAAGAAAAGTATTTTACGTTTTTAGTAGTTTTTTGGTGTCGCACAGAGAAATTCAAAATTCATCGGGATATAGGTAGTCGTATTTGAGGATAATGACATTATGTTTATTATAAAGAGGTGTTTGGATGTTATATGCAGAGTAAAGGTATGGGAAGAAGCAGATTTGCATGCACTGTGTACCTCCTGGGATTCATTGTTGGTTTGAGCGCCGGTAAGTTATAGACATTTATTTTTAACGAATCCATTGTAATAATTTACGAAATTCAGTCTGTTCTATTCGGGCTTCATGCAGAATCGTTTTAATTCCATCTTGTAATTTATTTGTCACGAAATTCTAAATAAAATTAATCTTAAATATTTAATAGAGCCGTTTCATGAAAAAACAACTTTATGAACTCTGCGTAAATGTATCGAACCGGATCAGCCTTAGCATGCCGCGTAGGCTAACCTAGACAGACACTTTCTGTTTCAGGGATGATTACTGTAAACCTCTATCCCCCTAAGACGGAATGTATTGGCCCGGATTAGACACCACGGACTGTGTAGACTGATCTGGGTCGAGATGTTTTGGTTTTCTCGTGAAACGGCTCATATATTGTTATGATAAAACGAAATTCTATTTTATTTAGGACTTCATATAAAACCGTTGTTATTTCATCATGTCATTTATTTTCTATAATTAATCATACATATTTACACTGATTTAAGCGATATAACGAAATTCTATTTCATATTGGCTCCAGACAAAACTGTTTTAACTTAAAATTGTTACAAGATGTGAATAGAGTTACAGTCGTTTTGCATGAAGTCATCGAAATTACTTTTACAACGATATTCTTTGAGATGTCCTTTTTAACAAAATTATGTGACATTAATGCTATTACGGATATATATAATATTTGAATTTCTATGATATCATATCTATTAAATATCTCTGTAATTACGAAAGTCTTCAATTATACCTGTTATAACGAAATTATGCAATCCTGTTATAGTAAAATTCCATTACATCTCTGTAATATTGCAATTCTAGCGCTATGTATGCCTGTTATAGCGACATACTGTAACAATACTGTTATTACGAAATTCTGCAAATGAGCCGTCCCGCGAGAAAACCAACATTATGGCATTTGCGTAATGTATCGACCTAGATCAGCCTGCGTAAAGTGTCTGTCCGGGTTAGCCTGCACGGCAAGTTAAGACTGATCCGCGTCGATACTTTACGCAGAGACCACAATGTTGGTTTTCTCGCGAGACGGCGCAAATTATGATTTTTTAGTTTCATGTTATTGGATCCTTTATTACTCGGATGTGTCTGGCTTTTGATTTGTTATTGTTGTTAATTGAAACACATTATTATCATAAGTATCCAGAGGTCCAGATAAGAAGGGGTAAACACACAGCTCCTTTCCCCACAATATCTCTCTTATTATCCAACCAAACCCTATGACGTGGGTTATCAAAAGAATTGTCTCAATGAGATAATTCTTTTGAGTACCCACATCATAGGGGTATATTGTCTAATAAAGATTCAAACGACCCTTACCTAGAGCTCTGAATATCATTATAATGATCGATACACGTACGAAAACAACTGTATAAGCATGTCAGTGCAAAGGTCTACAAGCCAGCATTTGCGAACAGTACAGACCCTGACTAGGCTACCTCTTTTCGTAGCCTTACCCCGATCTATACCCCTTTATAAATGACTTACATATAATCTTTTACAATCTTTTGATGGAGATTTTGATGACAATGTGTACATGCATTAGCTGATCTTAACCTAGACTTTTCAAAAGCGCCAAATGGTACATTTTCGCATGAACTGACGTATGTTTTTGTATGCAGCAATTGTAGGGTGATAATACAGTATTTGGTCAAACTCTTCTTATTCGTCGACGAGACCATGATTTAATCGTTGACACATGAATGTTATTTGTATAACATGTAAATAGTTTACTTACATTTGTACCTTAAATCGAGTTATAGTTACCCATGTATCGTTGACTTCATACAACAGAACATATCAACTATGATTCTCAAAGGTTTCCTTACATGTTTACCATGTATCGTTGACTTCATACAACAGAACATATCAACTATGATTCTCAAAGATTTCCTTACATGTTTACCAACTAGTTGTTGCTAAATTTTGATAATTGGGTCGCTAACAATGTAAACCAAGATTAGACTGCACAAATGTACAGGCTGGCCATGGTCTATTATGTAAGCGCGTGTAAGTTATTAAGGCTTACGATGTATTACGGGAAACGCACATGTCTCGTACAATAGGAACAGTTTGAACAGAGGGTTATGACCAATGTCATGTAGAAATAAATACCGGCCTGTTTAGTGCATAAATAAACAGAGGTTCATACAAGGATGGATAAAAAGCTCTTTTCCCCACTATGATTCTCTTTTTTTAACCGACCAAACCGTATGTTTCGTGTATACAATTCGTATTATCTACAATACATGAATAGCTAAATTGTCTTCAACCATGGCAATGTTAGTTCAATATCATATTTCACCAAACAACAATAAGTTCATGCCGCCGTCAAAATGATCATCCGTATTATCTATAACAGCCTGGCAAATCCGTCTGTATGGCAATACCTTGTTTTGACAACTGCTTGAAAATATGTTTGATGTTTTTGTTTGTCGAGGAAATATTTGACCCTTACATGCTGGCTATATACCATTACGGCGAGTGACAGGTGGACTGTGCGTGTAGTGTGCGTGTAGTGTGCGTGTAGTGACAGGTGGACTGTGCGTGTAGTGTGCGTGTAGTGTGCGTGTAGTGTGCGCATGTGAAACAACATGCAGACGCCGTTAATAGTATTCTTTTCTCAGAATTGCTTGACATAGCAAGATTGAAATTAATAGACATGCTTCTAGTGAAAGTAGTATCAGATTGAGCAGAGTTGGTATAGTATAAAACGTGTACATTAGGGACCGATCTGTCGTCAGCTGCGAGCGGACGTATTTCCCAGACAGAGCATCAACCAACGGTTGCATGACCTCATAATGTACCAAACAAAATTCTTTGAATTTCCAATTACATGTCACACACGTGAATGTTGCTATAATTAATTACATGTCACACACGTGAATGTTGATATAATTAATTACATATCACACACGTGAATGTTGATATAATTAATTACATATCACACACGTGAATGTTGATATAATTAATTACATGTCACACACGTGAATGTTGATATAATTAATTACATGTCACACACGTGAATGTTGATATAATTAATTACATGTCACACACGTGAATGTTGATATAATTAATTACATGTCACACA
>JAUELF010254029.1:0-11710 GCA_031471495.1 Clinocardium nuttallii
TAGGTGAACTGGCCGCCGTGATATGACTGAGAAACTGTTAAAAACGGCGTTAAACCCCAATCAATCAATCAATTATAACAGTCATCTGCTGCATATTTGTTGTAAGTGGGAAAGGGTAACAAAAGTTCCAAACTTCAAGAACTTTGATAGCATTGTGGGTAAACAATCTAATTATGGCATCTACTGGGTCTCCCACAATATATTCTACTCAATTCTGAAAGAATAATGAGCACCAGGAAAGCCAACTTCAGCGTTATTATTACAATTGTATTCTAATTACAATTGTTTTCACGGGTCTCTGAAGATTGTGAGCCTAAACATCAGGGAGACAATTCTTTTGAGAACCCTCAACATAGGTTTTAACCCTTTCCCTCATACGACAATTCTGCAGCAGACGACTTTAAACATATATTGTCAAAAAAAAGGAAAATATCTTTAATTAAATGGATAACCTACCGGTATGACTGAAAGTGCAAAACATTGTGGCAAAAGGAGAAATTGCATGTTTTGTGCAATTTCTTTTTTGTCACTTTGTTTTCAAAAAGCCATCTGCTGCAGAGGCGTCAGAAAGCGTCTTTATGAGGGAAAGGGTTATTAAGTGCCAACAGAGATATGGAAACAAGACCTGTTTACTCTGACTCATCTGTATTCTTGTCTATTTATTTGTATAACCATAACTGCAATAATTCAAACATCTTGACAACAACAACAACAGCTTTCTCTTTATTCTTGTCATTAAAATATGAACTTTGTATTTAATATTAACCAATGTGACTAGATTGGACTGATGATTTGCATCTAACTATTTGCCATGCACCAAGGAATATTAACCATTTCCAACATAGAGACACTTTCTGATGCCTCTGCATTATTTTAATAAAAGTATGATTATTGAAAAGAGTTGAAAATATTGTGGAATTGCTCATCAATAGTTTCCAAAGTCGTCTGCTACAGAGATGTCAAAGTGTGTCTGCACTTGGGAAAGGTTTAATGGTAGTAACTACTGATAGTCAATGTAACAGGTTGATAACATACAAAATTCCCTATTGTTAAAATAGTCTCATGATGCATATGAAGGGCAACCCCTGGCTTGCAGACCCGTTCTTATACATATGAAGCAGACATATTTTGAAATTATTGTGGCAAAAATCAAATTGCTCATCATGTGCAACAATTCCTTTTGTCACACTGATTTTTAACTCTTTTCAAAATGTTTAGAGATTTTCCATACTTTTGCTTCAATGTTTTCAAAGTCCTGTGCTGCAGATTTGTTGTAAGAGGAAAAGGGTTAACCTACTACTGATCGCTCTTAAGAACTTTGTTTAATTGCTAACATACTGGTTTAAAATAATGTATTTAAAAAATCCAAAATCAAACAAATATAATAAAAATTTGAAGAAAAGACAATTTTAAACAAAAGCATGGCATCTGACCTACTCAATTCCAAAATGGTGATAATTCATCAAGTTTAAGTGACTTGTATTAACCCTGTTATAAAAAGTCCCATCATAATAAGGAATATGGCAGAGTTATGGCCCTTGCAGAAAAAGTGAATAACTGTTCTAGTTTGTATAGGTTTAATAGTTAAGTGGCTTAACCTAGATTACAACCGAGATGCTGATTAAGTGAAAACAATAGCTCATCGGTTTGCCCATTTTAAAACATCAGATGAACTCAAAAACATAACTATATCAAGTTGTAGATGCAAGCTTCAATTTCTCTTCCCTGTGCTGAAGTTACCCAGTAAATAATACTAATGCATTATTAGCATACCTTCAACAAATGGTTCAGGAAAAAAAAGAAATATGTATTAAGGTAGGCAAGGTGGTCTTTCTTCACAAAGTTTCCCTTATAACCCAACCAAACCCAATAATGTGGGTATTCAAAGGAATCTTAATAATGGGTTCATTCTTTTGAGAACTCACAATAAAGGTTTTGATGGGATTTTATAACATCAAATTTGAACCATATCTAGATCTCTGAACAAAATGCAAAATCACTCAATCAGACCGTTACTATTAACTATCAGGACTGGGTAGTCCCGGCTGTTTGACCGTTAACAAGTCCTTTCAGCTGTTTTAAAACAACCTCTTGAAGTTTCTTTTTATCACGTTCATTCTTTTTCAATGCAGCAAACACTTTTATCTTCTTCTTTTCTGAATTAAATAACCTGAAATGTACAATTCATTCAATATTTAAAGTCATTCAACTTGTAAAACAATAGTCTTCTCTGTTATGTTTATGCTCGCTAGTTTGTCTAGTGATCTTTACAATTTTGACCTGATCCTCAACTTTGTGCATAAAAAGATACTGTTATAATAGCATCAACAAACAAAAGAACCTGAAAATGGGAAAAGCTTCAAGTTAGCTTTCGTGAGCAGTGCAGATCCACTGTTCACATATAAAACATATGGGCCCGTTAAAAGCTTCCGTCTATTTGTATACACAGTGATAAGATTGAGCAGATGAACAGGCTGATCTTAATCTACACTAATCAGAAATGGCAAAGTGTACCTTTTTAAATGGACCAGCTCAGTTGATGGGATAAATGACTTATAGTTTAAATGTGATGATTTTACACGAAGGCCATTATATTGAATAGTTTTGCACACAGGTCAATAACAATCTCATTAACCCTTTCCCTCATATAAATGCTTTCTGATGCCTCTGCAGCAGAAGGATTTTTGAAAACATAGTAACAAAAGAAGAGATTCCTCAAAACAAGCAATTTCTCCCTTTGTCACAATGTTTTCCACTTTTAGTCATAGGTTGACCATTCAATTATAGATATTATACAACTTTCATTCACAGAAATCTTAAATATTTTGCCTAAATGTATTTTATGTCATCAACTACAGATTTGTTCTAGGAAAAAATATTCATCATAAGTTTGAATTGTATGTAGTTACTTCTCCATTATGCTGATCGCCACATGGGGTTGTACCCGTCTGTACTTGGCCTTTGGGTTTCCGTAGTCGGCAAGATAAACTGACCAATCTTCATTGAGGAACAGGTCCAGTAACTGTCGCAGGTCTGCAAACGCTAGCTGTAATGTGCCATCATTGAACCCTGGAACAGGCTCTGATGCAGCAAACTCTGTGAATATTAAAACATATCAAAAGCTGTATATGAAGAAACAGGTTGAGATAAGGAGCATTAAAAAGGGTTGCAAACGCTAGCTGTTATGTGCAATCATTGAACCCTGGTACAGGATCGATGCAGCAAACTCTGTGAATAATGAAACATATTAACAGCTGTACATCGAGAGAAAGAACTAGATAAGGAGCATTCAAAAGGTCTGCAAACGCTAGCTGTTATGTGCGATCATTGCACCCTGGTACAGGCTCAATGCAGCAAATTCTGTGAATATTGCAACATATTAACAGCTGTACATCGAGAGAAAGAACTAGATAAGGAGCATTCAAAAGGTACTTGTTTCAATATATCTCTCTTATTTCACAATTTACCCGTTCCCACAAACAAAATCTCTGCATCAGTCCAGTTTGAAAATATCCAAGCAAAAATATGGAAAATCTCTATAAATATACATATAATGACTTTGCTTTGAATTGAAAGCATTATGGCTAATGGAGTAATAAACAATAATGAGCAATCTCTCCTTTTAAACAATGCTTTCAAATGTCATCAGCATCTTTAAGAAGAAAAGCTTTAAAAACCAGTGGTGTGGGTACTATTATTTCATAGGGTTTTAAGGTCAGATAAATATTGACTTCTTTTGCCACAAGCAGGGAAAACAATTTCTATATAATTAAACAGCATTTGAAAACAAAGTGACAAAAGAAGAACTTGCTCTTTATAATTAATTTCTGTTTTTCCCACAATGTTTTCAAAAGTTTTCTACTGCAATGAGTCATAGCATCTGCAGGTTGGTGACTTTTAAGAAATTTGAAGCTATGACTATGTATCATCTAAGTCTCTCCCGATCTGAATAAAATGAGACCAAAATACTTTGCTGTTCATATATCAGAATTGAAGAGACTCCATGAAATTCAACAGAAATTCAACAGTACCCTATCTTGTTAGTTTTTATGAGTTATCTCCCCTGTTGATACCTGATTTTTGTAGACGGCAATTTGATTGTTGATCTGAGATAACCTGTAATATTCAGTCATCAGATCTATACGAGGGTTTGCTACTGCAGAAAAATTAACCCTTTCCCTCATACGACAATTCTGCAACAGACAACTGAACGAATTATGTCAAAAAATAGAAAATCTCTATAATTGAATGGATAACCTACGACTAAAAGTGGAAAACATTGTGGCAAAAGGAGAAATTGCTTGTTTTCAAAAAGCTGTCTGCTGCAGAGGCGTCAGAATGTGTCTAAATGGTGGAAAGGGTTAAGGTCATAATGAGATTGCGTCTCTACCTACCTTCACACTGTGCCACGTCTAGACTAAACTGTTGAAGGGCTAACATGGTCATCTGTGTCACATTGTTGTCCAGGAGAAACTCCTTCAGACTATTCGCAATGTGTTTACAAGCCGACATACACGCAGTGCGAGCTACTTTTTCCTGAAATACATTTTATGAAGGAAAATGAGATAAGGGTTCATTGAAATAAATGCTCTAGGGGTGTGAAAATGCAAAAAGATTCCATTAACAAATGAACTACTTCTTCATCTTAAAACTGCTTAATCTGATAATGATGTTTATAACCCTTTCCCTCATACGACAATTCTGCAGCAGACAACTGAAACAAGAGGGCCAAGATGGCCCTAAATCGAAACTGAAAAAATATTGGCAAAAAATGTGAAATATCATTAAATAGAGTTGAAAACATTGTGGCAAAACGGGGAAATTGCTCATCATGAGCAATTTCTCCTTTTTCCACAATGTTTGTCTAAAGTCGTCTGCTGCAAATGCGTCGGAATGCGACTGCAATAGGGAAAGGGTTAAGGTGTCTGCTTTAATAAGGGAGGATAATCTGGAAAATTGGAAGTTAAAATTTCATACACAGTTGAAAACATTTTTGGATTATGGTGTTAAACCCTTTCTCACATGTAACAAATCAGTAGCCGGTGACTTTGAAAACACCCAGGCAATAAATGAAAGTATAAATATTTGAATCGAGTTGAGAACATTGTGGCAAATTGAAAAACTGATTGTTATGTTTTCCAAAGTCTTCTGCTCTAGATGCATCAGAATACATGTATGTCTGCAGCTAAGAAAGAGCTTAACCCGTTACCACATACAACAAATCTGCAGCAGACGACTTTAAAAACATGTGGTTAAAATATGGTAAACCTCTATAAATCAATGTTTAATCATTGAAGTCAGTTGAAAACATTGTTGCAAAAGGGAAAATTGCTCATTACGATTTTGTCACAATGTTTTCAAAAGTCATTTGCTGAAGATGCATCGGAATGCGTCTGCGGGTTAGAAAGGGTTTAAGTTTGTTTTTATCACCTGATCTCAATTAAATATAAAAAACAAACATAACTCTGAATTAACCAGTTATTTATTATAAACGTTTCATGGATAGGTAACTTTTGATGCCTCTGTAGCAGATGACATACGAAAACAGAAAAGGAAGTTTGTTCAAAATTAGCTATTTCTCATTTTCTTATGGTGTTTCTGACTCTATTCAATAATTCTACATTGATTTATAGAGATTTTTCTACTTTTGGCAACATGGGTTCAGTCATCTGCTGCAGATTTAATGTAAGTTGGAAAGTGTTAAAGTAAGATATTACATTCAGAAGAGAGTGTAAGAAAGAAGTCAATCCTCATTCTTATACTACAAAATTTCAATGAACATCATAGAGAATATTTTCAGGCAAAATATCAAAATCAGAATGCTTCAACCAATGGTTACAGAGACATAAAAAGAGAAAACATACAATCTTCACATGTTTTAAAAAACTTTGTTTGACTAGATAAATAATACAAAAGTAACCCTTTCCCACATATAAATGCATCTAAAGCAAATGACACTTGAAAACATTGTGACAAAAGTTTTCAACTATTTTCAGTAGTTATACCTTCATTTATTAAGATTTTCCATATTTTTTATAAATCGTCTTCAAAGTCATCGGCTGCAGATTTGCTGTATGTGGGAAAGGGTTAATAGACAAGAAAATCAGCTTATAAACTCACAAGAAAAACTTGAAAGTTATATATCATTTGGTTTCTATTTTCGAACAGGTAAAATTAACCTCTTTTAAAAAACATCCCCTAATATGACATAAACAGAAAAAATATTTAGGAAAATGCAGAAATATCTCATGATTAGCAATGTATTGACTAAAAATATTGATTAAAACTCTGCTGACTTAAGTCTCAAGTACCATATAAAGGATCGACAAGAGCTCTGCGGACCAAAGGCCACACTTGTCCGTTTTTTCTTAGTTGAAAAAGGCGTATTACTGAATAATTATAAAAGCCAGAGTTATGTGACTTGGTAAAGACATGCATATTGTTTCTAGGAGAGTGTGTATCAAGTATCATTTGAAACTTGGAATTTTTTGAGTTTTGGGCAAAAGTTAATCTTTTTGTATGAATTTCTTCGTCTAAAAAGAGGCATTTCTGAATATTTATCAAAGCCAAAGTTATGGGATTTGGTATAGACATGCCTAATGTTTATAAGAACATGTGTACCAAGTTTCCTTGAAAATGTTTAACTGTTTTTGAGTTATGGGCCAAATAAAACTTTTTGTATGAATATCTAAGTCCAAAAAGGGACATAACTAATACTTATTGACCCTTTCCCAAATACAACATATCTGCAGCAGACAAATTCGAAAAAATATTTATAAATAGGTGAGAAATCTGCATAAATGAGAGTTTATTTATTAATAAGAGTTGAAAACATTTTGGCAAAAGGAAAAAGTGCTTGTTTTTGTTGTTGAGCAATTTCTTCTTTTGCCACAACATTTTCAAATTTCATCTGCTGCAGATGCGTTAAAATGTGTCTACAAGTGAGAAAGGGTGAAAGCCAGTTATGTGACTTGGTAGAGAACATGTGTACCAATTTTCATTTGAATATGTGTAACTGTTTTTGAGTTATTAAGTACGGTTAACGTTTTGTGGCGACGACGCAGACGCAGACGACTGACACCAAGGGTATCACAATAATTCCTTCGAAAACCAGACAAGCTAAAAAGCCATTTAGTAAATTGTCAAGACTCTTAAGACATTTTAAGCTCCTTCGATGCATGGTGCACAGATTTGAATATATACCAGGGAAAAAAATATATATACAGGGAATTGAACTAGGAGTGGAAGGTAACAAGACAAGGTCATGGTGCTATCAAATAATGCATGAGGGATATATTTACATGTTTCAAAAATATTGTAACTACATAACTAAACATCATACATTTGTTCAATCACTCAAGTCCATTCAACATGTGCATATAAAATTCATGCACAGATTGCTCATAACTTTACAATCAGTTGACTCCGTCCCTGTTAGTCAGTTAACCCTTTCCCTCATATGACAATTCTGCAGCAGACGACCTTAAACGCATTTTGTCAAAAAATGGAAAATCTCTTTAATTAAATGGATAAGCTATGACAAGAAGTGAAAAACATTGTGTCAAAAGGAGAAATTGCACGTTTTGTGCAATTACTTCTTTTGTCACTATGTTTTCAAAATGCCATCTGAATTATTTTTGGCAAAGATGTTTAACCCTTTCCCCCATATAAACGTTTTCTGACGCCTCTGCAGCAGACGGCTTTTTGAAAACATAGTGACAAAAGAGGAAATTGCACAAAATGTTTTCCACTTTTAGTCATAGGTCATCCATTCAATAAAAGAGATTTTCCAGTTTTTGACAAAATATGTTCGAAGTCGTCTGCTACAAAATTGTCGTATGAGGGAAAGGGTTAAATCCTTGTGCATACATACAACTCAAGACGCATCGTACGTCTTTTCCCGCTTTCATTCGTGTGACGTTGGTAATTCAGATGGTCGACTTAGACGTGTTAACGGGTTATTGAAAAGAAAGACAGTGTAACGTTTCTTTGACAACTCAATTCAATTCAACTATATATATGGCAAAAGTCAGCACTTAATTCTTTTGGCCATTTTCCAAAAATTCAAAGAGAAACTTAAGTATAATATGAAAGAGAAAGTACACTACAATAAGCGAATTACGAATGCTATGATACTGCATAAATAATATAACAACAACTGATGTTAAGTTGAAATGTCTTTGTGTATGATATAAACTGTGTACTACAAACGATAGTTCGGCATCAGTTTGAAATATACTTTGACATTTCTTTGTGTATGATATTAATTGTTTATTACAAACGATAGTTCGGCGTTTTGGAATATACTTTGAAATATCTTTGTGTATGATATTAATTGTTTATTACAAACGATCTTTATGTATGATATTAATTGTTTATTACAAACGATCTTTATGTATGATATTAACTGTTTATTACAAACGATAGATCGGATTTTTGAAATATACTTTGCAATACCTTCATGTACGATAGTAACTGTTTATTACAAACAATAGTTCGAGGTCGTTTCAAATGAAATGAGCCGTTCCACGAGAAAATAAACATTATGGTAATACATTATAAATGAATAAGACACAGTATGGCAAACTATATGCAGGTCCCAGATCAGCCAGCGCCGTCCTGAAATCTGATACGAGTCGGTAGTGTTTTCGCCATCATGCATCGAGCAACTTCGGAGAACAGTCCGTGCTACCCGGGCTGTGTGATATTGTAACAACGTGAAATAATAAAGCTAACGAGATATTATCTTATTTTCAGATCCATCCTAATACCACTGGAGACTGCTCGGATCACCTTGCAAATAGTGCATACGTCAGAAAAGACAGCGTGGAGACGGCAGAAACACTTGCAGCCCTTTACCGATTGACCAAACAAATAGAGGCCGCTCTGAAACTTGTGAAAATATAAACAAGTCTAGGAATTCATTATATGGACAAAAGACAAACATTTGAAAAAGATTCACTCAAATTCGACAATCATCGCGTAGGCAAAGTAATATCGTTCAGAGAAATATGTTTACTTAGAAGCATGAAATGTCCTAAACGAAACAAAAAGAATGCCAGCTAAATAGAAACAGTTGTAATATTGTACCTTATAGTTTAAGGGACCATACAAAACAGTGAACTGTTCTTATTCTGTACCATACAAAGCAGTGAACTAAGTATTATTTTATACCGTACTATTTCAAGGCACCATAGAAAACGATTAACTAAGTATTCTTTTATACCGTACAATTCAATGTATCGTGCATATCAAAGCACCATACGAAACAGTGAACTAAGCATTATTTTAAACCATAAAGATTAAGGCACCATAAAAAACAGCGAACTTAGTATAAGTTAGTATCGTACAGTGCAATAGACCATACCCAACAGTGAACTAATCATTTTGTTGTACCAAACAGTGCAATGGAACATACACAACAGTCAACTTAGCATTATGTTGTACCAAACAGTAGAATGGAACATACACAACAGTCAACTTAGCATTATGTTGTACCAAACAGTAGAATGGAACATTCACAACAGTGAAATTAGCATTATATTGTACCAAACAGTTCAATGGAAAATTCACAACAGTGAACTTAGTGTTATGTAGTACCAGGCTGACCTGGTCGATAAATTACGCTGATGCCATAATGTTGGTTTTCTCACGGGACTGCTCAAATAATAAAACACGAAGTCGATACTATGGACCATAACTGAGACATACTGAGATATATCAGACGTGTGTGTGTGCTATATGTGGGTTCGTTTGATAATTTATTGTAAAGAAAGTGTGTGTATTGTCGAGGGGGAGGGGGGTGGGGGGGGGGGGGGGGTATTATTATTTATTTATTTTTTAAAGGCAATTTTGTTTGCATGTGCATAGGCTCATATAATCCGGTGAGTCAACTCACCATACATCAGATAAACTGAATCCGATCAAGCTGCGCGTTTACACAGCTTGATCTGCATCTACATGGACACCAAAAAAAACGTTAAGGATGCTTTGGGGCTGTCATATTTTTAGACACTGTTGTGTTTGCTGTAAAACTGCTTAGCAGTAATATCATTGTAAAACTCATCTCATAATAATGTGCAATAATTGTATTATGTTAATAAGTTGACACGTAACGTCCTAATTTATATGTTTTGAGAACTGGTCTAATAATGAGCAATATCTCCTTTTGCCATAATTTTTTCAATGTTATTCAATCGTTCAATTTGTGGTATTTTAAAAAGTCGCCTGCAGCAGATATGTTGTATGTTGTAAAGGACTAAAGCATATTGAACAAGAATATTTGTTTCATAACAAAGAGGACTATTTTGATATCGACCTCATAAAATATCTTCCAAAGATTTACCAGTATTCATTATTCACCACATGGAAGTGGCATCCATCAAATGGATCATCATTATAATCATCATCATCAACAGATATTTATTTTTTATTGTTATATTTTATTGGTTTTTACACACATGTACATTTTGTTACAATTTTTGAACCTATATAAATGTTGTATAGAAAATTATATAAAACTCAGCTATATACTTGGCGTTGTATTATTTTAATTTGACCTTCTTGCCACGTTGACTAAGTAATTAACTGAATGATGTTTAACGTCACTTTCAACAGCATTTCAATTATATCACGGTATTTCAAGGATAAAATAACCTTATTTCTTGTTTCTCTCTTCTAGTAGGGGAGATTAATGCGCAGTCGATGTTGGTCGTCTCCTACAATTTACATACAGTTACTCCCCTTTAACACTGCCCTAGGGTAGTCCGCAAAAAAACCCTGAACATTCCTTCATTGGAGCACATGACTCATCACTGCATCAACCATTTCCAAAAATACAGACAACTTCTGATGCCACTTCAATAGCACATTTTGTAAACATAGTGACAAAAGGAGAACTTTCTGTTAACTCTCATTTATTAAGATTTCTCAGTTTTCAAAGTTGTCTGCGAAAGATTTATTGTATTAGGGAAAGGGTTAAGTTGTATCCAATACTTCAGTGTACACGTTATTTGGTACGACAAATCTGCAGTAGACGACTTTGAAAACATCTGGGCAAAACTATGGAAAATAAAAGTGTTCATACTGAAAAGAGTTGAAAACATTGTGGGAAAGGAAGGAATAGCTGTTTATGAGCAAATTCTTCTTTTGTTACAATGTTTTTTAAAAACCGACTGTTGCAGAGGCGTCAGAAAGGGTCTACCTGTCGGAAGTGGTTACTCTTTGACTGTCTTCGTTACTTTAGCTTCGTCCTTTGGCACGGCACATTTCCTAGACTAGTACTGGTTTAATTACCCATGGATCGTGAATAAGTGAACAGTCGCCGTGATATAAATGATTTAATTTTGAAATGAGCGTTAAACCCCGGCAAAACAAATACTTTATTCCAGATAATTTAAACATCGGTGTCGTGATTGTTGGTGATGGGTGATATTTAACGGTCTACTTGAACTCTCCGTGGGTTCGATATTTTTTTGGACGGTACCACTCCGGTACCGTCTTTAGGAGTGTGGATTTTGAAAACCCTACATCAATTGGCTCCCTGATTTCAAACAGAGATACAGAGTGAATTCGGGAACCAATTGAACAAATTGGCTTCACCTAACATCACATAAGAAAAGAGTACCATACAACAGTCAAAATATCTGAATTGTGAAGAATAAATTGTGGTAAATGAGTGGTGAAAATAAAGTTTCATGAAGAAATATGT
>JAUELF010254039.1:0-11709 GCA_031471495.1 Clinocardium nuttallii
TGAGTAGGTGAACTGGCCGCCGTGATATGACTGAGAAACTGTTAAAAACGGCGTTAAACCCCAATCAATCAATCAACTCTTGAGACAGATACTTTAACCCCCTTATTGTCTGTATTTATTAAGTAGGGATACTAGATGCATTTCCTGACAAAGAGAAAAGAAAAAACAAACATTAGTTCAACTGGTTACAATGTCATACCTAGTTTTATATACTATAAGATTTGAATAAATACGGACTTTTGTTAGATTTGTTCACTCATTGGGCACCGACTTCAGGTTTACACTCTTACCAATCGACAAGCTGTCTGTCCAGCTGTCTTAAATAATGCATAGGCATGCACGCCAACCTGTCAGTTGAGCACAGAAACAAATAATGAATATCCCCAAAAAAGACAATAATCAATTTGAACTTTTATTTCATGCTTACGTAAAATTAGATTAAAACTTAACGATTTGGTTATAAACTTGTCCATCACAGAATAGATTCGGAGAGCCTGATAGACATTTTATTGTGTTTGCTTTGCGTGCAGACATACTAAACCAACTAAACCCTTTTTCCATGAAGCATACCGACGGTTTTCAAAACATGAAGTCAAAATTATGGAAACTCAATGGAAATTTAAACATAATTATTGATTAGATTTGAAAACTTTGTTGTTAAATGAGAAATTGTATATAATAAGCAATTATTCTTTTTCTTCAATGTTTTCAAAAGATGTCTGCTGCAGCTAGATGCGTATAAATATGTCCGTATATATTGGAAAGGGCTTCAGGAGTTAAAGCAGCTTCCAAATTGGCTGGACTAAATTCAACCATCACCATCCTTATATAATGTCCATCATTAAAGTGTAGAGAAAATGAAGGTGAATATGGGCCAAATGTGTTTGGTGGAGGTGAACAGGCCGAATGAACAGTTCGAAGAGCCGTAATGCACGTGCAACATCCAAACAAAAATATGGACATTCTCTTGATATGAAAGTAAAATGATTGATTTATGTTGTAACACATTGTGGATATAGAGAAATTGCTGCATTTGCTACAATGTTTTCAAAAAACGTCTTCTGAACATGTGTCAAAGCGTATCTGAAGGTAGAAACGTGTTCAATAGTCCAAATCAATGGGTAGCTTCCTATTTGGCTGATTATGTTTTTGTATCTTTTTTTTTTCAAATAGTGTATAAGTAATACAGGTAAATCGTAAATAATTTTGCCTTGATTACCATTATTTGCTATTTTCTAAATATAGATCATAAAAACATGAGAAATTTGTAGAAAGATTTTATCATTTAGTTTTAAAGTAATATTTAATTATAAATAAATGACAAAAAACCAAGCACTTTAATGCATTTGATGAATTAAAGATAATGGTTTCAATGAAAGTGTATACTAAAACAGATTTTTCACCCAGATAAAAATCTAGAAATAGAAGATCTGGTAAAGAAGATTAATGGCCTGGAATGTCAAAACAACCCACCACATTTTTTATTTTTTTTTATTAATTAAACCCTTAACCAGTTGTATTGAGGCATTAACAGTTTTCCACATACAACTTTACAGCAGCAAACATTTGTAAAATCTTTACAAATGATAGTTTTACTTCAAAATGCACCAAAAGGCATCTCTAATAAAAGGGGTTGACCATACAGATATAAACGTTGATTAACATTAAGATGCTTTCTGACGCTGGCTTTTATAAAAAAAAACCATAGTGACAAAAGAAGAAATTGCTCAAAACGAGCAATTTCTCTTTTTGCCACGATGTTTTCCACTTTTATTCATTCAAATAAAGAGATTTTCTTTTTTTTGTTTACAAAATATCAGTTTCAAAGTCGTCTGCTGCAGAATTGTTGTATGAGGGAAAGGGTTAAAGGAGAAAAAATAACCACAAATACTTCGTCAACGTAGAAAACTAAAAGGAAAAGATCAAATTGATTGGAAAATCTTTTTTAATTTTGTGTTCTTGTTAAATACATCCCTCATTCCTCTTTCGCTTCTGGTTGTAATGACACATTTGGGAAATTTGTATTATAAAGGTATCAATGGCAAGCTATTTTAAGAAAATGATTCAAAGCTTTTGATGTATAAGCATTGTCAATTCAAGACAAAACCCTTACGGAGTCAAATCAATGGTTATTAGATTGTTAAACATTTTCCCATATAAAAAACATATACAGCAGATGAGTTTAAAAACAATGAGAGAAAAGTACAGAACACGTTAGAAAGATGATAGGCGTATTCAGATTGTCTTATCACACCCTGTAAGCCGACAGATGTTTGGCTAGTCTGGGGGGATGTGTCTCAGAACCAGAAATGGCTTGCACTACATGTATCTCTAGGACTGACACTATCATAAACAAACACTGTACCTTTATAGGATAATGCTTTCATCTGCTGCAGGTTTGTTATTTGCGGTCAGGGGCGTAGCTCCCTGTAGGCATGTTAGGGGAATATATGTATAGAGTAGTGATTTTTTTAAACAGAAAATCCACAGGAGGCGAAACGTTTCTATCCGGGTACGCCTGTGTGGCATGGCATGTTTAGGCTGATCCGGGTTGATCAGTACTTTACGACTTGAGTCCACAATGTTGATTTTCTCATGAGACACATTGATTATTGTTAAGCTACATGTACGCCCCTGGCGGTAATTGCTTAATCTACTGTCAGCTATTTCTCCTGTGTTGTGGTCTTTATATATGTAAATCAAACCTATTCTTGTGAAACGTTTTTGATTTGTGTAATTTAAAACATACCTGGTGGGGTGATTGATATTGGTATTCAAGGCATAAACAAATTACCTGTTACATATGGATACCATTACGAGTTATATACAAATGGTTTATATTTTCCCAACATATAAACGTTTTCTGACGCCTATGCAGCAGACAAATTTTGAAAACATTGTGGCAAAAGGGGGAATAGTCAAAATGAGCAAATCTCTTCATTTGCCACAATGTTTTCAACTATTTTTTAATAAGTATACATTCATTTGTAAATATTTTAAAATTCTAACCCTAGCCCGAGATGTGTTCGAAATCGACTGCTGCAGATATCACGAAACCCCTGAACCTCCTGTTGTACTTTTAAAACTTGTTATATTAAGTGGAGAACATCAGGGATGCCATTGTCAAGGATGTGTGCACTTACTTGCAGAGATTTTCTATATAAATATGGCAGATGAAGCAAAACGCCGATAAGCCTCGTGCGGTTAATGTTTTTTTGGAGTAAGAATAACTTTTCAATTTGTTAGGTTATTTTGGACATACTTATGGGGACTGTTAGTGGTTAACCGTTTCCCTCGTGTAGACGCTTTCTGAAGCATCGGAAGCAGAGGAAATTTGAAATCAATTGGCAAATGGTGAACATTCTCACAATGAACACTTTCTCCGTTTGTAACAATGATTTCGACTCTAATTCAATATCATTATATCATTTATAGAGATTTTCTATATTTTGGACTTGATAATTTCAAAGTCGTCTGCTGCATATTTGATGTTTATGGGAAAGGGTTAACTGTATAGAGTCTTCTGTAAAAAAAAAAGCAGTATCCCTATGAATGCTTCAAATTGATGCGCAGACTATTCTCTGTTTTCACATGTAATTACGTCAATGTAGTAAAGCCTCTCTTAAATAGTAAGTTTCTAGTAGAAAAGATATCCTGTTGCTTAACAGATGGACACTAGATGGGAAGATCCTTATCCGATCTCAAAAAACATATTTATTGTAGACATACATTCATAAGAATCGTTTTTTTCTTCTGAGAGACTATTCCTTTGAGTACCCACACCCGGGGGTTTAATAAAGTATTAATGTAAATATTGAAAACATTGTGACAAAATGAGAAATTGCTCAATATGAGCAGTTTCTCCTTTTGCAATGATGTTTTTAATTCTTTTCAATAATTAATGTTACATTTAAAGACATTTTCCATATTGATTGCCTAAATGTTTTCAACGTCATCTGCTACAGACTTGCTGTATGTGGGAAAGGGTAAACTCCCTATGGCATCGGTCAGCTACATGTCATACGAGAGCGGCCAGTCATGGCATATCTTTCATATAATAATGGTGGGGTGTTTTTATTATGTTTTCAGGTCACAAGAACCGACATCGTGATAGCTCTATCGGAGGGCTAAAAGGAGATTGTTTTCAACTATCAGGATAGTGTTTGCCTACCTGGATGACAAGAGTCGGACAAATTGCTGACTGACATCGGTGTTAAAACACAGAAATATGGAATACGAAATTCTAATTTTGAATGTGCAAATAACTACGTGGGATTAAAAAAACATGCAAGAGACATAGATTAAAGAAAGGGAAGGATATTGGGATCTTCGATATTGGTAACAAAGAAGGTAACAAAAGGAAAGCAATTACAGCCACAATAAAAAAATATCGACAATAAAGGAGTAATTTTGTGCAAATCCATAAATTTGTTAGTTCTATGAATTCATTTTGCCAAGTTGCAGGGTTTCTTGAAAAGGAAAAAGGTTTTCACCTCGAAATATGGATTAACTGCTGTGTAACACTTGTAAAACTATTAGGCAGTTTTAAAATGGGCTTAAGTGTTGCCCTAAATTTCTAAGCATAAACATTGATTATTTGAGTAAGAAAACAACTTGATTGAACGTCTGACGAACAAAGTTCCGATTTCACTGAAACATCAGCATGGTTTCCAAACCGGTTAAATATTCAATCGGAACAGATCTAATAGACAAAACCATTTATAAATGATGATAAAGATACTACTACAGTGAAACAATGGTTGATGTGTTTTCCCCTGAATTTCTGGCAACCCTGAATATCTCGTTCGACATGAATTTGCTGTACTCGAACAACGACTCGGGTGACAATGACACGGAAACAATGAACTTCCCTAACATGTCAGACGACATGAAGTATGAGAAGGCGTTATTTAATCACTATTTGATGGGCATCGGAGGGACGACTGTGTGTTTTGTGGGTGTCGTTTGTAATATCTTATCAATTGTAGTTCTAACTAGAAAGTCTATGAACTCATCTACATATACGTACCTTGCTGCATTAGCTGTATGCGACACCATTGCGTTGACCCTCACGGTAATATTGTTTCTACTTAGTACGGATATTCAGTATCCTACAAAAGGAGATATTGTTTGGGCGAGTGATGCATACGCATATCTGTTTCCGTATTTGCATCCATCTGCCATGGCAATGCAGGTAACGTCAATCTGGTTAACTTTAGGTTTTACGGTGGACAGGTACATCATGATTTGTCATCCATTTCGCGCGGAACGTATGTGTAATGTGAAACGCGCTAGAAAAGTCATAGTGCTCATCTACTTTCTGGGAATTGTTTTTAGCATCCCGCGGTTCTTGGAGTATAAATCAAATCATGCCATGATACCATCTTTATCCGGCCATGTCGAAAAACACGTCGTTCTGACGTTCACGGACCTTGGTCAAACTAAATTGTACATTGATTTGATGCACTCGTATCTGTACTTGACATTTGTGTGTGGGATACCGTTTTTGACGATGTCCATATTGAATATATTTCTAATGCACGCTGTCCATCTATCACGACAGCGCGGTAAACAAATCAACATCAAGGAAAAGAAGCGGAACGATACGACAATCATGCTAATTGGTGTCATCATAATCTTTCTAGCATGCCAGGGACCAGCGCTGATATCCAGAATGGTGTACGCCATAAACAGACGAATGGCCACTTCGTCCATGACCTTCCATAAAATCAATGAAGTTGGAAACTTTCTGATTATCGTGAATTCTGCTATTAATATTGTGCCATATTACTTTTTCGGTAAACGCTTCCGACGTGAGTTCTGGAGGCTGTTTTGTAAATGTATCTTGAGCGGTCAAGAACTCAGAAAAATGACCCGCAGCATGAGTTTCTCAGTGGACAACCGGCGGAAAAGTGTGATTAGCAATGGAAGCCAGTATGAATTGAATGGCTTCTTACAAACCGGTGTCGTGGGTATGACACACAGGGACAGCAACTCTCCATTGCTACAACATATACAGAACGATATTAAGGACCCTAAATGCCCTTATCATTCAACGGGTCGAGGGGACCGTACGCCGAGTCCATGCTTGTCGGAGAAACAAAATGAAAATGGTCAGACGGCTCACCCTCTCAAGGTGATATGGCAGATGGACGATAACAAAAACAAGAAATATAACGTTAAGATACATTTATCAGTTCCTGGGGAGTCTGGTGAATTGTAACTATTGTGATCTGGGACTATTTAACTCTGTTGTTCATACAAACGCTTTCTGGTTGCCTCTGTAGCAGACAGCTTTGGAAAACGTCGTGACAAAAGAAGATTTTCTGAAAATAAGCAATTTCTCCTTTTGCCTCAATGTTTTCAACTCTTTCCAATGCTCATACTCTCATTAACATTTATAGAGATTTTCTGTATTCGTTTTGTAAGTCATCTGATTGAGATTCGTTGTATATGAGAAAGCGCGTTGATAGCCAGTGAAGGCTCTGGGGAGACTGTGCTGATACACATGCTAGTCCGAATCTTCACTGAACACCGATGCGTTGATACCGCAAATCTTGTGCATGCAAACCGCTGCACATATCTCAAATATTATCAGCTTAAGCACATGTCGCGAAGACGAACCCGGACAGACACTTTTCGCCTACTGTGGATTTTCTGTTTCAGGAATCATTACTCTATACCTCGATTCACCTCAGACGGAATGTTTCGGCTCGTATTAGCCTGCGCGGATTTTGGTCGATACATTTCGCAGATTCCATAATTTTGGTTTTTCTCGCGGGACGGCTCATTTATCATTCAGTTCCTGTGGCGATTCATAACCTATTGTGATATGTATTTATCTGAGCGACATTTAACCTCTTAGTGTACTTATTGAACGATTTATGTTATCGCACACCTATGTATTGGGAGTCCAACCAGCGGTGTAATACTCGTATATCTTTCGTGTAAACACTAGGCTGTAAAGGTTCTGGGTAGACTTATTCGCACCCCGTATTGCTGATGATGCTGACCAATGGACTAACAGCCTATGTGGAATCGCAACCAATTGCTTTGATCACTGGTGTGAGAAAGTCGGGCAAAACATTGTTCGGTGAATTGGTCGCCGTGATATGTATGACAAAACCTCCAAAGCCGATCAATATATTACAGCTTATTTATAACTAAGATGCTCAGCGTTATTCCAAAAATAGGAAGCTCCATATTTTAGAAAATGTACATGCACACCTGTTTGGGATATTACCAGCTAGTGGACTACTGTCTGTCTATCTAGACAGACATACAATCTCAGCAGAAGAATGAAATACCGTTTCTTCGATATTTTACATTTTTTCATGTGTGTGTGGTTAAAATGCTACGAATTTGAATACTGACATATGCTTCTTTGATAATAAATGTTAATGGTTTTGACATTTAAAAATACGACTTGAACTCAATGTGAATTTGAAGCATTTATCTATAGACTAATCATTGTATATTGTCGAAAGTTATTGAAAAGAAACGTTGACAACAATATAAAATCGTTTACAAAATACAAGCAGCTTTCAGATATATATTATGTATATGTATATCTATGACATTGTGTCTAGTGATCAATATTAACTGAAATACTGACTATCATCAGTCAATACATATGTGTAATATATCTTTATATGAAAATGTAATTATCAAATAGTGTTAAAAACATTGTGACAAAAGGATAAAGTGCTCACCATGAGCAGAGACATGTGATTTATATGTCTCTGCCACGAGCAATTTCTCTTTTTGACACAATGTTTTCAAAAGTCGTCTGTTGCAGGTGTTACTAAATGCGTGGGAAAATGGTTTAAAGGCAGGCTACAAGTATGTCAATGTGTATACGAACCCGGTATACTACTGTCGAGACACGTCCGCCTCTGAGAAGCCATGTCTAATAGCAAAGATACATAAAGACTGAACGGGTGATATTATAACGGGGTTTAAATTCATTTCATGATATGTAATTTTAGACTCGCCCATTTTATTTATTTTTTAGAAAAGTTAGATGAAAAGTGCAATATCTACACAGAAGTAAATATACTGTTACTAAGGAGATGAAAAAAAACGTTGTTGGAAGAGGAGAAAGTGTTCATATTGAACAATTTCTGCCTTTTTAAAATGTTTCCAACGTCTACGTCTGATAGAGTCCGGAAGAGTCTGGAAATGAATTAACTAAAGTGTGAATACATCATATAAATATAATTTCATGTATTTACACTTTTTAGTTTATGTTCGTATGAATATAGCAATATGGTATTATATGATGCGATAACACTTTAATTAATTCATTTCAATATTAAAACACAACCAAACAATTATATAATGGAGTATTTGACCTCCAGACTCTGACATACTCTGTTTAGATGCGTCAAATTGATATTCATCAGGGATAGCGTTAAAATAAGTTTGCTATTAACGTATGGTGAGGTCAAACCTTTGTTTGTGCTCGTTCTGGATGTCTTGAAAGGCTGATGCTTCTTCGCAAGCAAATGTTTCTTCATTGTTCATTTAATTCCCACAATTACACTGTGAATGCAATGTACGAAGTACTTTAGGTGGGCGACGGTGTGGCTATTTGGACATATTGCTTTATGTAAGATTGAACATACACGTTTTGCCATTGAATGTTTGATAAACCTTAACTAAACTTTACATTGTTACTTTAAACATTTTGAAATAAATTCTCTATTTATTGTTTTGAATCTCTAAGAGACTGTTCTTATATTTTCGTGTTATGGTTCTCTTTGTTGTGTTGTATAAACAGCTTCACAACTTTTGTAAATATATGGCATCTCATTTGATTATTCCACTATGTGTGTTTACCTGAATATGTGTCCCATTATATGTTAACCTCAATGAGAAATATTTCTGTATGTACTAAACCATTGTTGTTGATACAATCAAATCAGATGGTGAATGGAGGAGAATCGTAGACTGATGCTGAAATGGGATCCGTCATTCGACCATTACGCGCGCGTCTGGAACAAAATGGGCGATGCGAACTACCATTTTCATTGGCAGTTGTCGTTCATTACTCTCACTTTCATGTGAATGTAGTGCGCCACTGTATTTATATTATTTCAAAAACACTCGAATGATATTTGTTAATTGTTATCGTTATTGACTTGTGTTTCACGAGAAAAACAACATCATGGACTCGACCGAGATCATCTTGCGCAGTCCGCGCATGCTAATCCGGTCAGACACATTCCGTCTCAGGGGGTTTAAAGCTACAGAGTAATGATATCTACTGACGGCGAATAGTGTCTGTCCGAGTTAGCCTGCGCGGCATGCTTAGGCTTATCCGGGTCGATAATTTACAATGTTGGTTTTCTCGTAATCCGGCTCATTTGTTATTGACACTAGACCATCGGATGGTGAAATATCGAAAACCTTATTTATTATTTATTACACGCGGCGTTGAGGAAGGGAATACAGGAAAGCGATCCGTTAAATATTACGTTATTCCGCGAGCGTTTAAAAGAACTTGCGGTTCGAAATGTCTTCAACAGATGCCAAGCTATTCAGATGGTACTGTCTACAAACAATCATCATAAAGACAGTGATGATGTCCATGCCATTGGGCGTTTTAGCGATTGAGTTGCGCCTTTTCTAAACACAGCATTTAAGAAACATCGACACAAAGAAATATTGCTCAAAACAATGTTATTAACACTGTATAAAATATACAATTTAACTCATTTTTAAGTTACGAGTATAAATAAAAGCATGATTAAAGAGTGGAGTTGAAAAAAAAATGTGGCGAAAGAAAAACATGTTATTTGCCACCGCGATTTGTAAAAAAAAGTATACTGCAGATGTGATGCGACAGCTAAGCCACAAAGAATGTGATTTGAAAAATATTCATGAATTTCGGCGAATTGATATAAACAAATATAATTGAGACACGTAAAACCCTTTTTGCAAGAGGCGTTTACGGAATACTTGTGCTATTTGCGCAGAATAGGCTGGTTTTCGCTCAAACAAGGCTAATACATTCTGGCAAAAAGCATTATCTAGGCGTAAGGCTTACTATCAAAATGGTTTATCAAGCGAAAGTCTACGGCTATACAGATTGATGTCTGAAATATACAGACTCTATTATCTGTCATATCTCTTATTTTCGTAATAACTAGAATGATGCCGTTGAAATATTTTGTCAACAAACATGGTCTTACACTTTCCATCATATATCAAATATTCAGCAGACGACTTGGAAACATATCCCTCTGCCCCAGGGTTTTCAAAAGCTGTCAAATGCAAGTGGAAAGTATACAATATTGCTCAACAAACATTATATAAAACTTAACCCTTTCCCTCATACGACAATTCTGCAGCAGACGACTTTGAACATATTTTGACAAAAAAATAGAAAATCTCTGTATTTGAATGGATAACCATTGACTAAAAGTGGAAAACATTGTGGCAAAAGGAGAAATTGCTCGTCTTGAGCAATTTCTTCTTTTGTTACTTTGTTTTTAAAAAGCCGTCTGCTGCATAGGCATCAGAAAGCATCTATATAAGGCAGGGTTAAAAATATTAAGGGATAACTTGGACCATCATCGGGCACCCACAATTTAACTGTTGCTGAGCTGGCTTTGCTCCAAAAAATCTACTTGCATGATATAAAAGTATGTCCACACTCCATAATTTATCCTAATAATGGTGATCAATGGTTATATTAAATGAGTAATGAATCCTTTTTACCACAATGTTTCAATTTTGTTTAAAAAATTCAACTTTCATAATGAGGCAATACTTATTCCTTTTAACTAATATTTCAGATGAAAGTTCAAATCCCAAATTCTTGATAAATCCATGTTTTTCATCATATGGTTTGATAAACTTTGTTTTTTTTGGGTATAATAAAATTTCTACAAATAAAAGTAAAATAATTGAATTAAGTTGAACAAAATGTGACAAAGGGTTTTTCACCATTTGTTACAATGTTTTCAACAGTCGCCTGTTGTAGATGCCTCAAAACATGTCTGTATGTGGGAAAGGGTTAACAGAAATATAAATACCTAGCATCCACTTCAGTTGACACACGTCCAGGAACAATTTTAAGGATTTCTGCTCCAAAATTCACAAACACCTTGTCCATGGCCAATTCTACCTTCTCATCCATGGTTCTGAAAAAAAGAGGATTTATGAACCAAGAAACTGATTTTAACCTTTCCTTCATACGAAAATTCTGCAGCAGAAGACTTTGAACATATTTTGTCAAACAAGGAATCTGTGGAACCGAATGATGCTCCCCATAAGGGCTTTGTCAAGTGATAGTAGGCATTGTCTCAGATAGAACTACCTTTAACTAGTTATCATACCTATTTACATAATACAGACTTCATTAATAGAAAATAATAAAACCAAGGAAGTTAATTTTTATTTATTATTTTATAGAGTTATGGTTCTTGTGCAATGCATTTCCTCTCTTTAATATCTATCTACATTTCAAGTTTCATCGAAATATCTTTCGCACTTTTGGAGTTATGGTCCTGAAATTGAAATATAAAGTCTAACAAGGGAGACAAATTGAAAATTATTCACTATAAGTTATGGTTCTTGTGTAATGCACTTTCTCTCTTTAATATCTGTATACATTTCAAAGTTTCATCGAAATATCTTTAGTACTTTTCAAGTTATGGTCCTGACATGGAAATATAAAGTCTAACAAGGGAGATAATTTGA